>JAHKKF010534146.1:6829-25314 GCA_019740295.1 Labeo calbasu
TTCTTCACGACTGAAGACAGAAAGACATGAACATCTTGGATGACAAGGGGGTGAGTAAATTATTTGTAAATTGTTGTTCTGGAAGTGGACTTCTTTAATTCACGGAAAAAACGATTTAAGACTTATTTTACATCTTGTAAAAAGGGGCACAATAGGTCAAATCCGAGAGCTTTCTCTAACATTATGGTTGAACCACTAATGTCACATGGACTTACCAGGAATAGTATTATCCAGCACAAATGCCACTGAACCTCCTACAAACATGGCAGTCGTAAGCAGAACGTTCAGCACCTGATCTATCTGCACTATACCTACAAAAGAAAAGAATATGGTTCCTCACTGGTTCCTAGAGAAGCAATCATCATTGTGGTGAGTATACAGAATATACACGCATTTGTGTATCTACCAGTGACTAGAGGGTTTCCTTTGAGGTAGCTGGGCAGGACCAGGCCAAAGAAGATGGAGAAGCCAAGGACAAACAGATTGCGGGATGAATTGAGATCCACAAACTGCAGGTTGGAAAGACCAACGGCGGTGATCATGCCGAAGAGAGTGCAAAACAGTGCTCCCAGAACTGGATCCGGCAATGATGCAAAGAGAGCGCTGAATTTACCGACCATTCCTAGTAGTAGCATCAGTGCTGCGCCATACTGAATTACCCGCCTGCTGCCCACCTACACAATCAAACACACAGACAGAAGAAAACAACCAATCAGAGAAAACTACTGCATTAGTGCTATTTATTAAAAGGATAGTTCACGCAAAAATGAAAATTCTGTCATTAATTACTCACCCTCATGTCGTTCCAAACCGGTAAGACCTTCGTTCATCTTTGGAACACAAATTAAGAGATTTTTGATGAAATCCAAAAGCTTTCTGACCCTGCATAGACATCAACGGTCCTACAATGTTCAAGGTCCAGAAAGGTTCCAAGAACATTGTTCACAATTGTTCACAACTATGAAGAAGCTTTATGAAGAAGATTGTTGAATAAAGTTTTTTTTGCAGAAAAAAGTACTCTCGTTGCTTCATAAAACTACAGTTGAACCACTGATGTCACATGGATTATTTTGTCGATGTTCTTGGTACCTTTCTGGGCCTTGAACGTGGTAGGACCCTTGTTGTTTATGCAGGGTCAGAAAGCTCTCGGATTAAAAAAAAAAAAAAAATCTTAATTTGTGTTCTGAAGATGAACAAAGGTCTTACGGGTTTGGAACAACATGAGGGCGAGTAATTAATGACAGAATTTTCACTTTTGGGTGAACTGTCCCTTTAAATGCTAAAGCTGTAATTCTCTACATACTACTTTTATGCATTATGATTAGGAATTGAAATCAATGGATGTCAATGGATTATGCCATGGTTAAAGATTCTCAATAAAATCAGGTATCAACGACTACTAAATTACAATGCAATATACTGTAACAACTAAGATAAAATTAAATGTACAATATGATGCAAAAGTGTGGGGTCGGTAATATTTTTTAATGTTTCTGAAAGAAGTTTCTTATATTCAGCAAGGCTAATTTATTTATTTTCTATCAAAAATATAGTAAAATAATATTGTGACATTACTACCATTTAAAACAACTATTTTCTATTGCAGTATATTTTAAACTGTAAATTATTCCATTGATAGCAAAATATAGCTCAATTTTCATCAGTCTTCAGTGTCATATGATCATTTAAAAATAATTGAGAAATCATTCTAATTTGCTAAATTGCGGATTTGGGTCTTAAGAAATATTATGATTATCAATCTTGAAAACAGTTGTGCTGCCTAATATTTTTGGGGAAACTGATATTTTCTCAGGATTCTTGGATAAATAGAAAATATTTCTATTACAAGTAAATGCTGTTCTTTTGATGTTTCTAGCATAAATGTCTTTACTGACACTTTTGATCAAATTCAGCATCCTTGCAGAAAAAAAAATATTAACGTTAAATTATTACTAATTCCAAACTTTTGAAGTGTTTAGCTATGAATAGGCTGATATCTAGTTTTCTTCCCAAATTCCTGCAGTAAATGTGTCACGACAAATTGTGAAGCGACAAAATGAAGCTATAACAGTTAAAAGTATTAAAATCAAAAGAAGTAGCCTCATGAGTAGCAGTTGCATATGTAATAAATAAATAGCTCCTGTGGGAATGGCTCTGTGGGAGTACATAGCCAGCCAGAGCTTATTTTAATGATGCTTTGGAAACTCAAATGCTGCTCTGCTCAGTATTGAAGGTCTTTAGGGTGCTAATGATCCACTGCAGTCACTGAGGGCCAGTCTAACACATGCTGCGATGTGCCACATGGACTGCTCTCTGAATGTGCTTTTAACACCCAGCTCCTTAAAGCCTAGCACTGTTCTCTGTAAAACCAAGCTAATTTTTGGTTCCTTCATTGTAAGCGACTGCACAAAAGAAAAATCAGACAGGCCCAATAGGAAAAAATCCTACTTTTGTGATTCCCAGCACTCCAATATTTGGGCTAGAAGATGTGGAGCCATTTCCTGTCCCAAAGACGCCATCGAGAACACAGGAAAGACCCTCCATGAATATCCCTCTGAGAAAAAGAGATTCAAATTTGTGCATTAGGACACCAAACATGCTATATGTCTAGGCAGTTTTTATATTGTGTCATTGTATTGTACCTGTTAATGGCATGTATTGGTGGAGGTGGGGCACAGGAGAGACGGGCACAGGCGTAATAGTCTCCAATGGATTCTATGATACTGGCAACCACTGCACTCAGCATCCCAATCACCCCTGCTGCTGTCACTGTGGGTAACCCCCACTGGACTAGAACACAGAACCATTCACACAAAGCATTATGAGTAATCTTATCAGGCTTAGCATACAGAAATTCCTACCACATGAAAGGTTATTGAATATACAGTTGAGGTCAAAAGGACCCCATTCAAAAGTTTATATACCCTTGATTTTTAATACGGTTTTGTTACCGGAATGATCCACAGCTGTGTCTGTTTTGTTTAGTGACAGTTGTTCGTAAGTCTCTTATTTGTCCTGAACTGCCTGCTGTTCTTTAGAAAAAATCTTTCAGGTCCCACAAATTATTTGTTTTTTTAGCATTTTAGTGTATTACTTTTGTGTATACTGCCCTTCAGAAGCTACAGAATATACTTGCGTTTTTTTAATCAGAAGACAAAAGTTACATTTATCCTAATCTTCAAATTCAAAAAGTTTTCACCCCCTGGCTCAATGCATCATTTTTCCTTCTGAAACATCAGTGAGCGTTTGAACTTTCTGTAATAGTTGCATAGAAGTCCCTCAGTTGTCCTCAGTTTGCAAAGATGGATCTCAAAATCATACAGTCATTGCTGGAAAGGGTTCAAATACACAAAAATGCTGAAAAAACAAAAAATTTGTGTGACCTGAAGGATCTTTCTGAATGTATGTAAACTTTTGACCTCAACTGTATTCTGTTTATTACACAATCAGTGTAATGAGCGATTACAACACACACACAGACGTAATACTCAAAGCCAGCACTCACATGGGTAGGGTATCTTAAACCAGGGAGCGACTGCCAGAATGCCCTGTCTGGCGTCTGTTCGGGCGTAGAACCCGTATTTGTCCTTCTCAGGAGGAAACACGTCAGTCACCGTGAAGATGAAACACAGAAACCATGACACAAGGATCGCCATGATGATCTACAAAGAGACAGAAAGAGTTAAATCCAGCTCCTTGAAAAAAAAAAAAAAAAACAAAGAAAAAAAAGAAATTAATGAGACTGCTGAACACAAAGCCAGACATGTTATCCAACCTCCTTCACTAGCCTTCAAACAAGCAGACGACACTGTATGCTGCAACTCCCTCACGATTCATCATCATGGATCAATCTGTGTATTTTGGCTTGCCTCTATCTGCCTCCTACACTCACTTTCATTGCCATGTCATTGTCTGCTGTGCTTCCATTTAAAAACGCAGGCCAAAAAGATCTCATCTATGAAACAGCATGGTAATTGCGGCTGTCATCAGAGCTAACGGCAGATTACGAGCTGTGCCAAGACTCTGAAAATGCCAGCTCACGTTCCCGGGAGCTGGAGACAACAGACTGCTACTGATCACGATAATTCCTTTATGAGAAAGTGGATCATTTTGGAAATGAAAAACGTAATACACTGATTATTAAGATATGAAGCAACACATGTCCAACAGCTTTACCTGCCAACAGATTTATAAAGCAACATTTGCAATTAATCAAAAATTAAAATTAACCAGAGATGATCACTTAAATGTTAACAACAGAATACAAAAAAAAGAAAGAAAAATGATTATATTCAGATTCTAGGTTGTGGCGTTTTACTGTTTTTAAAATTGTTCTCATATTTTCTACCACAACTTTGGCCAAAACGCAAGAAAGCAAGTAAATAAGTAAATACATAAATTCTTATTTCAGCTGCTATCAAACTACTGTGTTTCATTATTTTAAAGTTATTATAAGGTTTGACAAAATGTTTAAACAAAATGCCTCTGAGAAAAACAAAAATAAGAAATAGTAAGTATAGAAATAAACAAGAACAATTATAGTATATTAAGCATAGCGTATAAAATATAATATAATATAATATAATATAATATAATATAATATAATATAATATAATATAATATAATATAATGAAAGCAAGCAAATAAGCAAAATGTATGCAGTATTTTAATGGAATGGCATTGAATAAAACAAAAATAATAAAACAATCAGTAAATATTCTTATTTCAGCTGCTAAGAAACTAGTGTATTTTATTACTTTTTATAAAGTTTGATAAATGTTTGAATGTAATGACACTGAGAAAAACAAAAATACAGAAAAATTATGTATATCTACACACTACCAGTCAAAAGTTTTTGAACAGCAATATTTTTTTTAAAGAATTCTCTTCTGCTCACCAAGCCTGCATTTATTTGATCCAAAATACAGCAATGAGTAATATTGTGAAATATTTTTACCATTTAAAATAACTGCTTTCTATGTGAACATAATTTAAAATGTAATTTATTTCTGTGATTTCAAACCTACATTTTAGCATCATTACTCCAGTCTTCAGTGTCACATGATCATTCTAATATGCTGATTTGCTATTCTGAACTTTCTATTCAAAGAAATTTGAAAATAAAAAAACTACTCTAGCTGTTTCCAACATAATAATAATACATGTTTTTTGAGTAGCAAATCAGAATATTAGAAGGATTCCTGAAGGATCATGTGACTGGGGTTATGATGCAAAAAAATTACCTTTGAAATCACAGGAATAAATTACATTTTTAAATATATTCAAACAGAAAACTGTTATTTTAAATGGTAAACACATTTCAAAATTTCTGCTGTACTTTAGATCAAATAAATGCAGGCTTGGTGAGCAGAAGAAACTTCTTTAAAAAAAAAAAAAAAAAACTACAAATCTTACTGTTCAAAAACTTTTGACTGGTATAATTCCTGCAATCACTGAACGTACATGAATTAAATAAACAGACATGTTTGTCCTGGATTCATGTGGAGAAACTCACTGGGAACATCTTGAACAGCTGCAGGCGGTAAGACGTACAGCCTTTTTTTGATCTGTAGATGGGGAGCGGCAACTGGATGTTACGTGCGTACTGAGAGAACAGCAGCACCAGGAATATGGTCCTGTTTCAAAGAGGGGAGAGAATTTATACTCTGCATCCACTGAGTTACAAATCGATTACATTGACAGCCAAATGCATGTGTGTGAACTGTACTCACAGCATGGCAATGCCCCAGTGCTTGCCTGCCCTCTCTCCAGCTGCCTGGAAGCCTGAGAGCCCAATGAGAGTAACAGTAGGGGTGATGGTAAGCGGGCCAATGTACTTCAACAGGACACCTGGCAAACCCAAGGCCCCTATGACCACCTCTATTAGAGATGAGACTATTATAGCACCCTGGATCTACAGAGACAAAGAGAGAGGGAGAAACAAGCTTAAATCTGATCAAAGAAATAAAGAAGTAAAAGGAAGGATCTGCAGTTAAAGGTTAAAAAGTGTCATTGACAAAGGCCTTCAGACTGCGTAATGCTTCTTTTAATCTAATTCAGCTCAAGTTGCTTTGTCTTCGTCTGCCACACCAAAATCAATATCAAAACCGTTTAAACTAAAGTCTTTTAAAAGACAAATAAAAGGAAAGTTCACCCAAAAATAAAAAGTCTGTCATTACTCGGCCTCATGTCGTTCCAAACCTGTAAGACATTTAAGGCCCAGAAATGTAGTAAGAACATCATTAAAACAGTCCATGCAGGGTCAGAAAGCTCTCGGAGTTCATCAAAAACATCTTAATTTGTGTTTAGAAAATACATTAAGGACCAACATGAGAGTGAGTAATTAATGACAGAATTTTGATTCTTGGGTCAACTATATTCCATGGGCCGATCCTGTTATAACCACTTTGTCACCTCATTTTATTTCATCAGTTTCACACCATCAGTTCCTTTATCAATTTTACATTAATGTTCCTCATTAAATGTGTCTGATCTCATTTCTTTCAATCTCTTTGTTTTAACACACCTCTCGTATCCTGGGGTACCAGATGTCTTCTGTGTGTGGCAGCTCTGTGGCGTTTAATAGAGGAACAGCTGCGGAGAAACAGGACAATCAGATTAGCGGTTTTAAGTGAGAGGATACACAAGTGTGTGTGTGTGCGTCATGTACCTGTTGCGTTACATTTCCACTTATCCAGTGAAAGGATGGCTCTTGCAGGGGCGAGAAAAGCAAAAGCACTAGCTTGGAACAATGGAAGCCTGGAGGCAAAACACACACAAAAACACAATCATACACAGGAACAGCTTGTACTGACACAAACACACTCAAACATCCACAACACTCTCGCCCCTTGAAAACATCTATGTGTGGCTGAGGAGCATAGATGGTCACCAAGAGGAGCTCTTAAAGGGACAGTTCACCTAAAAATGAAAATTACCTCATGATTTATTCACCCTCAAGCCATCCTAGGTGTATAAAACTTTCTTCTTTCGGATGAATGCAATTGGAGTTATATTAAAAAAATGTCCTGGATCTTCCAAGCTTTATAATGCCAGTGAATGGCTGTTGAGATTTTGAAGTCCTATAAAGTGCACCCATCCATCATAAAATGTACTCCACGTGGCTCCAGAGGGGTAAATAAAGGCTTTCTGAAGTGAATCAATGCATTTGTGTAAGAAAAATATCCATATTAAAACTTTATAAAGTGTAGCGTAAGCTCCGGTGGAATATACTAGTCTTGTGGGAACCAAGATTTGTTTACAGCAAAGGAAAACCAGTCTCCTCTTGGCTCCTCTTACACTTTTCTTTACAAATCCTCATTTTGTATTTCTAATTTGTGACCAGTGTTGTTTTTTGTTCTCTTCTCTACGCTTCCGCATTCACCGTTTCACACAGGAGCTTACGCTACGCCTCTGTCCTACGTCATCTGCTGGAATGTCTCACATGAACATGCGTACGACAGTTAGTGGAAGCTATAAATTATAGTTTATAAAGTTTTAAATACAGATATTTTTCTTACTTAAATGCATTGATTCGGTTCAGAAGGCCTTTATTAACCAACTGCAGCCATGTGGAGTACTTTTTATGATGGATGGATGCACTATATTGGACTTCAAAATCTCAACACCCATTCACTGCCATTATAAAGCTTGGAAGAGTAAGGACATTTTTTAATATAACTCTGATTGTATTTGTCTGAAAAAAGAAAGTCATATACACCTAGGATGGCCTGAGGGCAGGTGAATCATGGGTTAATTTTCATTTTTTGGTGAACTTTCCCTTTAACCACATCATGACATCATGGAGTCAGTGATCAATCATTGCATTTATTGATTTGTCTGTAAATAACTCAATTATATATATATATATATATATATATATATATATATATATATATATATATATAAAAAGAACCATTTATATGAACACTGACATCTATTTAGTCTCAGGTAACCAAAACCTTTGACTAAACAATGCAGGCTCAGGTCCTCATTGCAGCCTATTTTGTCCAACAACACTTTTCACAAGAAGAGACCATCTGACTGACATGTAACATATTACCAAAGAATATTACAAAAGGGAAGAAAAAAACCTATAGAAAAAGCATACCAGTGAAGCATATGTTCATTTCTAATATTTTTGTTTTAACATTTTTTTGTTTTATTTGCCTTAAAATATAAAAATATTAAATAAGTTAATTTATTAATTTTATTAAGTTACTAATTGAATTATTATTATTATTATTATCATCATTACAAATAAATAAACAAATATATAAATATATATAAATATATAAAAAAAATCATATATGTATATATATATATATATATATATATATATATATATATATATATATAATTTTTGGCCCTCCTTCTAAAATTCTAAAAATTTGGGAACCTCTGCTCTAACCACTAGATGTCTCCACACACACACTGCTCAATCACTGATGTGGGCTCTGAAGTCTGTTGATAAAGACAGCTGCAACATTTAATAAAAATGCATTGATTTTTAAACTTTCTCTCGGGGGATGAGGGTCATTATGACCCAGCAATGACAATGAACACAGCCAACATCAAACAATCCATGTTTTACAAAAAGACAAAAGAAGAGCACAGAACATATTTAAAAGGTCTGCATTATGTGTTCAGATAAAGACAATGTTTAAGGTCAAAACACCAGTTCATTATCTTTCAGTTCAGTAATGATCAGTCAGATGTAACAAGTATCATTTATGGTTTCCATTAGTGCAGTTTAGTGTCACTGTTTTCAGTGATCATTAAATACGCACACACAGCACGCAAACGCGCTATATGGAAACATACCAGTTCATCTGCACGTGTAGACAGAGTGACTCAGCACAAAGATCTACCGGCAACACTTGCCCGGTTCTTTCCACTCTTATCTTCCTCTCACTTCCTTTTTTTTTGGTCACTCACTCAGATTGCCCTGGAGACAGCATGTGCCACAAGCCAGTGACGTCAGAATGGAGGGATCACAAGAGGCAAAGTGGCCTCAAAAGAACATTGAGTGCCAGACACAGAACAGGCAAAGGCTAAATGTCTTTATGAAATGAACTGCCTAAAGGATCAGACCTCCACACATACTCAGCCTCCTCCTCCTGCAATAAGACCCTACTAGGAAGTTACGTCATATAAAACTATGTTACAACATTAATTTCATTAAAGCGCAATTTGGCAGTAAAACACTAACAATGAAAATTTACAAAGGAAATATCAGTTTCCTGAGTTGCTTTGATTGATGATGTTTCATATGTTTGTATGGGCATAAACAGACCCAAGGACTGTAGATAAGACACTGACGCACTAGTTATTTTATAAGGGACCAGCATGTACTCGTTTGTTTTACCAAATGCATTTGATCCTTATTCAAAGCAGAGGGTCAGGAAGGCACTGCACGGTGGCCAGACTGGTGACTGCTCCAACCTGAGTCTAATGGTTTGCAAATTATATGAAAAATGCTAAATAAGAACAATTGTTATATACTTTAGAATGTGATATCAAAGCTGAATTTTCAGCATTATTACTCTTCAGTGTCACATGATCCTTCAGAAATCATTCTAATATGCGGATTTGGTGCTCAAGAAACATTTCTTTATTGATGTTGATAACAGTTGTGCTGCTTAATATTTTCGTGGAAACCATGACACATTATTTTAGAAATCTTTAAAAACTAAGAAGTTAAGGTTTTGTAATAGATGAGTTTGCTGTCACTTTTGATCAATTTAATACATCTTTTCTGAATAAAAGAATGAATTTATTAAAAAATATATAATAATAATAATAATAATAATAATAATAATAATAACAACAACAATAATAATTGCATATATATATATATATATATATATATATATATATATATATATAAATAAAACATATGTAATTAACAAGCTAAGTTCACCTACTTGTTTCTCAGAAAAACAANATCTTTTCTGAATAAAAGAATGAATTTATTAAAAAATATATAATAATAATAATAATAATAATAATAATAACAACAACAATAATAATTGCATATATATATATATATATATATATATATATATATATATATAAATAAAACATATGTAATTAACAAGCTAAGTTCACCTACTTGTTTCTCAGAAAAACAATGATACAGCCAGTTCCTCTACTTTGAAAATATGCATTCCGTGTCGGAATGTCTGATTTTGTTTTGGTCTGTATGAATCCGCCCACTGACAGGACACATACACACTGCAAGTTTCAGATGTGACAACCGCATTTAAATGCGGGAGTGAGCCCCTTAAATTATCATTACATGTGTGTACAGAACAGCAGTCACTCCCGAATTTGTAATCATAGCAACATGAGACCCTTGCGTTCTACGCCTGCTTTTTTAACAACCATTCCTGAGCGCTTTTTAGATGCAAAGATGCATTCTGTGTGAATGGCACCTAAGGTCGTCGCCTTCTATTGTCAGTTGAGCTTGTTCGTGTTGCGTGTTCTCAATCTGGCAACCAGCATGAGCGTCAAGTCTGAGGAGGAGGGTCTGGGAGAAACAACATTTTGAATTTAGACTGCAGTACCCATTTCAACCACTAGCTGTCAATATTACATACAGCACCTTTAAAACTACAATGACTGATTTGTAGTTTGTTTGATTTTTTCAAAATAGTACAGAATTTTAATATAATAACAAAAAAAATTATTTAAAAACAAATTTACCAGCAAACCATCGATTAATAGCCTTAGCCATACATTCCATATATTCACAATTTTACTTAAAAGGGTCATATGATGTGATTTCAAGTTTTTCTTTGTCTTTGGAGTGTTACAAGCTGTTCGCGCACATATGAGATCAGTAAAGTCAGCCATGCCTTCCTAAAACAGCTCATCCAAACACGCCTCCACATGTCTACGTCACAATGTGGGAATATTTGCATAACACCACCCAAATATATACGCCGTAACATTTTTTTTCTCGCTGTAGCCGCCGCCATGTTGTGGAGACACTTTGTTTGGCCTTCCAAAGGAGTACACAACTAGAAATCAGTGGTTAAGTTATATTTACAACACAGAACAGTACAATGCAAATATTCGCATTTTACAGAGGACTATTTCCTGAACCTGGGAGAGTAGCCTACAATGCCGGCTGTGCACACTATAAAGTGGGGCAATTCCAACTTTGCAAGGAAAGTCTGCAAGTCTGTTTTCATATTTAAAGAATTTGCTACTGGCTATTCAAAATGCTATTTAAATGCGAGTTTTGAACAGCGTAGAGTAGTGCTTGTTTGTTGTTCTTACGATCACAAATGCAGACATGGTGTCATGTTTATGCAGCGTGACGAAACGCAACGTGTAAAAACAAACAAACAAAAAAAAAAAAACGGTACGTCATAATCAGTAATTAAGTCCTCACAGGATGCAAGAAATTCCTCATTTATAATGGGTTTTATTGTTTTTGTCTCTTCGCAACAGAACACGGCATCACAACCCGGTCAGGGGCATAACATTTCCGTCACACGGTTGAGGTATTCGGCCAAACACAACGCACTGAATAGCTGGCTAATCAGAGCACACGGCGCTTTTCAGAATGATGAGCTTTGTAAAAATCTACAAGTTTCAGAAAGGCAGGGCAGAGAGGAGCAACAATAATGTACAGTATGTGGAAAATAATGTGTTTTTTTGAACCACAAACTGCATAAACGCATTGCAATACACCAAATACAAATACATGCTCTTTTTATCGACATCATACGATCCCTTTAAAAGTAGACATCAAACAGAAATTCACCAAATTTTAACTCTGAACACAAAATTTCAGGTCTAATTTAAAGGAGACCTATTACCTATTATGAGTCTCAGGTGTCCCCAAAATATGCCTCACAATACCCCACAGATCATTTATTAAATCATTTTAAAAATGCCCATTTTGAGTAGAAGCAGAAACATGTTTTCATGCATGTCTCTTTAAATGCAAATGAGCTGCTGCTCAGAATAGGGCTGTGCCTTTACAGCTTCTACCTCAGATACTCTGCCAAAAACATGTTTGGTTTTGATCATCATGTCTATCATGTTGAAATCATGCATTTTACAGCATATTTGTTTAAAATTCTGATATAGGGTTTTCTGAGCGCACACATCCGAAGCACACGCACAGAAAGCGGCAAACACACAGCATGTGAGTACTAAACTAAGTTCTCTTTCATGTCTTATTGCACTTAAACTTTCAAGTACAAACAAGTTTGTTAAAAACACACAGGAGTTACAAAACCAGTAGTTTTTGTCTGTGAAGGTAAACAGCTGGGAAAGAAATCACATGTCTATATTAGATATGTGTGGCAGCAGCGTAATATAGAGTAGAGGTCGACCGATGTATCGGTTTTGCCGATTAATCGGCACCGATAGTTGATTGGTGGAACTATCGGTTATCGGCAAAAATCCATGTCGATAGTTTTTCCGGGTTGGGTCTGTTGCTGGAGCGGCTGAGAAAGTCGTCATTAAACAGCAAAGTCCCTATAGTCTTTGTTATACAGCACGAGAGCGGCCTCTAGTGGTGGAAATCACTGACGGCACGTGCCGTTTGTTTAGACACATGAAACTGTGTGCTGCACAGAGCTGGACACTTCAAAAGCGGAAGCAGTTAAATTGTGAAAGTGCACAATATCCATATGTATGTCATTTCAATACTGTGGCCTTTGTGTAGATATTTAAAGATGGCCATCTTTACCTTGATTGTTGATGTAATGGTAACACTTTACAACATGAGTCCATTTGTAACATTAAGATTGATAAAAGCTGAAGAATAGAAGTATTGTTCCTTGTTAAAGTGTGTTAATTTCGGCATTTACTGATATATTTTAAAAAAATTTAGTTGCTTTTGTTAGCATTAATGAACAATGAACTAACTGTAATGATCAATATATACTTAATATTAATATTTTTTATTAATTTACAAAGTATGGTTCAGTAGGCTACTTTTTTTTTTTTTTTTAAATAGTAGAGCACTATACATTTTCCGTTTAGTATCCATTTTAAACACTATCCATTGGCCAGTGGGGTCCAACCTAGTTATCAGTATCTGTAAAATCCAATATCGGTCTACCTCTAATATACAGTAAATAAATCAATAAATTTGCTCTCGTCTCATCTGAGGTTGGGACACTAAATAGTCTTCTGTGATCATCTGTGCAGCCAACGACAGAACAGTTAGCATGATTTGTTCGTACTTTTGCCATGGCGTAAGAATTGGTACACCGTTGTCGTTTGTGAAAACAAAATGAAGACGTCGTTAGTGGAAATGTGCAGATTAAGGTGCGGTAATATTATAATAAGATCCCTTTCCTACGTCACGGGGGAGTGAAATCTGACATGCTCTGACAAGTTACTGGGTTGTCCTTTTTCACATTTCCACATTTCCATTTTCAGATGCACTGGGGACCCAATGACAGCACTTAAACACGAAAAGAGTC
Source organism: Labeo calbasu (assembly GCA_019740295.1). Lineage (NCBI taxonomy): Eukaryota > Metazoa > Chordata > Actinopteri > Cypriniformes > Cyprinidae > Labeo > Labeo calbasu. The sequence continues at coordinate 20,284 of JAHKKF010534146.1, forward strand.
CGATTTTCATGATATGTCACCTTTAAATCTCTCACAGAGTGTCCCGTGCACAGTAGCACTATAAAGAGCTGAAGGCCTTCATTACTGAGTGATTAAAGAACCTGAATCACAAACACAAAAATCCACAGATGACCACAGCTAAAACTGAACTGACCCATTTTCCCCAGACCTCCTGTTACACAAACAACTGATAGTTAGATTTTGTTCCAACAAAAGCAGATCTTACACCACAAGGAAGCTGTTGTTATGTTCTCTGCCAATTTTCAGTTCCTATTCTCATTATATTCATAATAAAATGCGGTCAGCCTTGTGCACCTCAGAGGGTTAAGTGTCTTTAAAATGGATGAATATTTTCAAACAAATCTCAAGGTTAATGGACCATATCGAGAAAGTGGCCTTCATAAATGTAATTGGAAGAGAGAATGTAGCTAAAAGCACCTTGTTTTGTAGCCAGTGTGGAAAAAAAACTTGGGAACACCTTTCCTCTGCACAGAACTGAGAGAAATATTTTATTTGACACCAAATCTAGGTTACTAGGTTACTTTCGCTTTCAGAAAGAGGAAGGAGAGTGACAGGGAAAAGGAATAAAAAATAATAATAATGAAGAAAGCAAAATTACAGAATGTACTGTAAGATGGAGGAACAACAGGAAAAGAAAAAAAAAAGAAGAGAAATAAAGAAAGAAAGAAAGAAAGAAAGAAAGAAAGAAAGAAAGAAAGAAAGAAAGAAAATCAGTAACGAAACAATGTTGTAAAAAAATAAAAAAAAGGAGCCATTTCTGTGTTAAAACATATGTTGTGAAAATGTTTTGAACATCACCAAGAAGGGTGAAAAATATGTAGATTTACACTTAGATTTACAATCTCCCAGTGTTATACATAACATATAGTCACACCCTCAAATACATGCCCAGACATGACAACAAAGCCTGCCAATGGCTGATGCCAATGTCTGTCTCCACTAAAAACTGTTACCTTTTGCTTTAATCACAACTGTCCGATAACTGCAAACTTTAAACTCACCTCTGCGAGATCATGACGTGCATGCCCTTGTTCTGACTTGCTTACCCAACCCATGAACATGAGTTCTGTATACCATGACGTGCTAAGTATGTTCTCACGCTGACAACTGACAGTTTAACTGAAAATATCTCACAATCACTACATAATTTCATTTATGTATAATTTTATAATTTATGTTGCCAATTACAAAGACAAGCCAGTGAGAAAGCTGAGATTCTCCACTGCTGTCTTTACTGTGGTCAGAATGATCAAGATGTTATAATACTACTATTTTCTGGGAGTGAACAAAAAAAAGTGAAGTAGAAGCAATATATGATGACCTGAAATGCAGTTGTAAACTAAGTCTACATATAACATCCTGAAAGTAATCAATAAAACCACCCACACACAACACAACTGCGTGCACAATAAAAGCAAACACAACAGATGTAATGGGAAACTAAGAGGGATCATACAAAATGCATGTTATTGTTTATTTAGTACTGATTTGAATAAAATATTTCACGTAAAAGACATTTCCATATAGTCAACAAGAGAAAATAATAGCTGAATTTATAAAAATGACCCTGTTCAAAAGTTTACATAAGTTTGATTCTTAATACTGTGTTGTTACCTGAATGATCCACAGCTGTTCATGAGTCCCTTGTTTGTCCTGAACAGTTACAAATTCTTTGGTTTTTCAGCATTTGTGTGTATCTGAACCATTTCCAACAATGACTGTATGATTTTGAGATCCATCTTTTCACACTGAGGGCAACTGAGAGACTCATATGCAACTATTACAGAAGGTTCAAACGCTCACTGATGTTCCAGAAGGAAAAACGATGCAATAAGAGCCGGGGGTGAAGACTTTTGAACAGAATGAAGATGTGTACATTTTTCTTATTTTGCCTAAATATCATATATATTTTTTTAATTTAATACTGCCCTGCAGAAGACAAAATAAGTTTAATTTAACTTAAGATGGAACTAAAAAAAAAAAAAATAATTTTGCACAGTCATTGTTGGAAAGGGTTCCGATACGAAAAAAGGCTGAAAAACCATCTGCGTCGATAGCCTTGTGGTTAGTGCACCAACATATAGCGCAACCCTGAAAAACCAGAGAATTTGTGGGGCCTGAGGGATTTTTCTGAAGAACAGCAGGCATTTTAACTGTTCAGGACAAACATGAGACTCATGAACAACTATTACTAAACAAAATAATAATAATAATAATAATAATAATAATAATAATAATAATAATAAAAAAAATAAATAAAAACAGGGTCATTTTTATAAATTCAGCTACTATTTTGTCTTGTGGACTATATGTAAACATCTTTTATGTGAAATATCTTATTCAGGTCAGTACTAAATAAAAAAAAATAACATGCATTTTGTATAATCCTTCTTATTTACATTTTGCAGATTCTGCAAGTTGTATGTTGACTTTTGACCTCAACTGTAAGGTGTAAGTAAACTGTTGAGCTTACTTGTTAGTAAGGCGAGTAGACAATGAAGCACTGCATGCTATATACAACACTGGCCAGTTTTTAACCTTACATTGTCACCGTAGCTCAGCGTTTCTGGACCACATTCTAACTGCTAAAGCTTTCTTTAACAAACACACACTTACCGGCATCCAAGGGTGGTCTGCAGCAGGGTGGTGATGCCCACGCAAAAGAAAATGGTGCCAATCAGTTGACTGGTTGCCCATTGGTCAAATCCCACACACATGGCTTCAGCCAGCAGGAAGGGCACAGCGATAGTTCCACTGAAGCAGGTAAGATAGTGCTGAGGAAGAATGGTGTGGAAAGAAAGAAAAAATGTCTGTATTTTCTTCTGGTATCTCTGTGGAGAACATCATATCAAGTCTAAGGTAAAGTGGGGTCACTGCTTTAAATTCTAGAGTCACTGCTTCAAAGTCAATGGGTCTCTGCTACAAAGTCCAGGGTCACTGCTTCAAAGTAGAGTACCACTGATTCATTGCTTTAAAGGGGTCATGAACTGAGAAATCAAAATTCCCTTGATCTTTTAACACTGTACTATAAAACATCCCGTAAGTTTCAAAACTCAATACTGTCAGTCTAAAAACAGCTTATATCTGCCAAAAAGACAGATTGTGGAATGTGTTAAACCCCACCTCCATAAAAGATGATCAACACCTGCTTCTACATCACTGCCTGTTTAGCCCCGCCCACTGATTTACGCATGTAGTGCAAATAACAAGAGTCGAACGCAGGTCTATGCAGAAACCAAACGATAAAGATGGTTTTGAAGACAACAAGATAGTGTGCAGTGCCAAACTGGGAAAAAACAGTCTTTACAATGCCTTCCTTCTGAACCCAACATTAGGAAAGAGTTAATAAACTTCAGATCCAGACCGTGTCAGTGAGAACTTGGTCCTTTCCTCAGATTCGTTTACAAACAAGACACAATACAATGCAGGATTTTCAGAAACAATGAAACTAAAATATGATTCCGTGCCAAACATATTGGATCCGACAGTAATTTTTGTTTTTGTTATGTGGTACAGATTGTTTTTAACCTATATCACAGCAGTGTCTGTCTATGAAGGATGTAGGCTGTCAAACATACACAACTGTTAGCCAATCATAGCAGTGGGCGTTTACTTCTGAGTCTACAATCTGCCACGCCTATTCAAACAGAGCGTTCTGATGAGGCGGGTCAAAACAGCACAGAAAATTACTTCTAAATTATGTTTTTTGATGCAAAAGTCTTTATAACATTATAAGTGGACCTCAGAGAACAGTACAAAAAAAAAACAAGAAAATATTAAAAAAGCAGTTCATGACCCCTTTAATGTCACTGCTGTAAAGGGCAACTACTTCAAACCGAACGCTCCCTGCTGCAAATTTGAGTGTCCTGCTTCCAAGTCAAGGTTTCATTGCTGTAAAGTTAAGAGCCACTGCTTTAAACTCAATAGCTTATACTGTTAAGATAGGTGTCACTGCTGTAAAGTTAAGTGTTACTGCTTTGAAGTGTCACTGCTTTGAAGTTTACAGCAGTGAAAGTTGAGCGCCACTGTTTCAAAGGCCATTTTACACCTGGTTTTAAGATGTGTTTGGTTGATCAGATCTACTGTGAAGTCTAGTTTTCACTGCTGAAAGTGAAAGTGAAAATCAGTGTTTTGAAGTCTAAAGCCCGGAATACACTACATGATTTTTACCATGATTTTCTGCCAATTTACAGTCTGGAGAAGTTAATGCTAGTTGCCAAAAGTCAGAGCAAGTATGCAGATCTGAGTTGACAGATTTAATAGAAAAATCGCCTAGTGTACGATGGACACAAACGCAGATTATTTTAGTTTCAGACTCTGATTTCATCCAGTCGAAGGATATCAAACACATTTTTACATGTATAACACTATTTACAAAGTTGTATGATGTAAGCATATGATGCCTTGTGTTTTAAAAACCTGTTTAGATTTTAAAAGTCACGTAGTGTATTCCAGCCTAAAGATTTATTGGTGAGAAGTTGAACGCCACTGCTTCAGAGTCAGAGGTTAATAGTTCTAACTCAGGGGTCACTGCTGTAAATTCTAGTTCTACAGTCACTGCTATAAACCCTTAGGTTAATTTTTAGTTGGTATATGAATATCTTAAATGACTGTGGCTCATGACTCCACGCCTGAATGTTCAAATGAACATGTCAACGTGTGGCTGTGTATAGGTTTGTACCTGTAAACCTAGGAACAAGCACAGGTACCACGGTGGTGTGTCCTCTATGGTGTATATCATGTCCATTCTCCTGGCGTCTATGCTGTCTGCACTGTCCACAGTCTCTGATATGGAGCACTGAAGAAGTGAGGAAACACAAAACACATGGGATTCAGGCTCTGGGCTGTTCCTATGGTAACCAATCTCTATTACAGAGAAGTTGAGTGAGAGCTGTACACTATAAACAGCATCAGCGCACCCACACACACACACACAGGAAAACTGCTGGCAATTCAAATGGCATCAGCAGGAAATTAGTTCCTTTATATGCAGTTATCCTGAAATGAACT
>JAHKKF010534148.1:0-17720 GCA_019740295.1 Labeo calbasu
TTTTGAGATCCATCTTTTAACACTGAGGACAACTGAGGGACTCATATGCAACTATTACAGAAGGTTCAAACACTCACTGATGCTCCAGAAGGAAACACAATGCATTAAGAGCGGGGGGTGAAAACTTTTTGAATTTGAAGATCGGTAAATTTAACTTATTTTGTCTTCTGGAAAACATGCAAGTATCTTTTGTAGCTTCTGAAGGGCAGTACTAAATGAAAAAATACGATATTTAGGCAAAATAAGAAAAATGTACACATTTTCATTCTGTTCAAAAGTTTTCACCCCCCAGCTCTTAATTCATCGTGTTTCCTTCTGAAGCATCAGTGAGCGTTTGATCCATCTGTAATAGTTGCATATGAGTCCCTCAGTTGTCCTCAGTCTGAAAAGACGGACCTCAAAATCATACAGTCATCATTGGAAAGGGTTAAAAAACGCAAAAATACTGAAAAATCTGTGGGACCTGAAGGATTTTTCTGAAGAACAGCGGGTAGTTTAACTGTTCAGGACAAACAAGGGACTCATGAACAACTATCAGTAAACAAAAAAAGTGCAAAGCTGTGGATCATTCAGGTAACAACACAGTATTAACTAGATAAAAAAGTTTGTCAAGACAAACTTTAAGTTGGCTTGAGAAAGCCGGACCAGAAAGTTTGAAAAAGTTTAAAAAGTTTAAGAAATTTTAAAAAGTTTTAATTTTGGATAGTTTTCAGTCTGAAATAGTTTGAAGTTGAAAGTAGTTTTAAAAGGTTAAAGTTTGAATGCAGTCTGTCAGATACATAGATAGATAGATGGATAGTCCACATGTTAGTATGATTCTAAAACTAGCAACATTACCATTAGCAAGTTACTAGCATGTTGTTAGCATATTTTAACAAGTAGTTAGCATGTTGCTAGTCTGTTTCTAGCATGATTTGCATGTTACTAGCGTGTTGTTAGCATGATTCTAGCATGATTAGCAGGTTGCTAGCATGTTTCTAGCATGATTTGCAAGTTACTAGCATGTTGTTAGCATAATTAGCAAGTTACTAGCGTGTTGTTAGCATGATTCTAGCATGATTAGCAGGTTGCTAGCATGTTTCTAGCATGATTTGCATGTTACTAGCATGTTGTTAGCATGATTAGCAAGTTATTAGCATGTTGTTAGCATGATTAGCAAGTTACTAGCATGTTTCTAACATGATTAGCAAGCTACTAGGCATGACTCTATTTGCTAGGCTAGTTGATAGATAGATAGATGAGTTGAATGGGTTTAAATGGATTAGAAATACAGTACATAGAAGGGAAGTTTAATTGAGTCTCAAAGGATTCTGGGAGTTTTGACAGTTGAAATTTGAAAAGTGTTGGCTCATTTGAACATTCCGTCAATGTAAGTCTATGGGATTTTTCCCAATTTTAATCATCATTTTTAGGAAAATCGTAAGTCCGATCAGTTAGGAAAGATATAGCACACTCGGTTGGATCTTCAGTCTGAAGATCTGGGCTGAGTTTGGAGTTTGTAGAGTTAAAGCTCTAGGAGGAGTCAGTGTCGACAGATTTAGTCTCCGAAGAAAATAGCATATCAGTAAGTTGGCTTTCTCAAGCCAACTTAATAATCAAGGAGACGTAAACTTTTGAACAGGGCCATTTTTATAAATTCAACTATTATTTTCTCTTGTGGACTATATGTAAACATCTTTAAAAAATTAAATATCTTACTCAGGTCAGTTTTAAATAAAATTAAAAAAAAAAAAAAAAAAAAAAAAAAAAATCACATGCATTTTGTTTGGTCTCTCTTATTTTGGTAAAATAATTAACATTTTGCAGATTCTGCAAGGTGTATGCAAACTTCCTCAACTGTATTTAAATCCTGGTATTTGACTGACCTCACAGTCATCTTTGAGTGCTTGTAGTTCCTGCTGGTTGTCCTTTGCTCTAAACTCTTTTGTGGCGATCAGCCATTTCTCCTGTTCCTGTAGGACTCCATCTAAGACCTTTAATCCTGACTGAACCGTTGCCACCCGTTCTAGAACTTGGGCTCGGTTCCTCAGATCCTGGATCAGGTTCTGACAGCTCTCCCACTCTTTACGCACAGAGTCCAGGCCAGAACGAGCCTTCTCTGAAGACAGACCTTCTATAAAGACAGATGAGTGACTTTAATCAGGAGAAAACAGGAACCATCAATTATCTTGAGGAAATCACCCACAGTCACCCTACCTTTCTCCAACTGTTCAATCATCTTCTCTCCTTTCTGCACCACCTCTTTCACTGCCCCCTCGTTTTCACCAAGCTCCACCTCCAGGGTCTACAGAGATGGGACAAATGTATTCAGTAGGTCAAATATATGAACAGTTAAATGTAAATGTTATAATATGTCACCTGTAGTTTTTCCTTTAGGACGGGCGAGTCTCTAGCAGCTTGGGCAGATGACTTCCATGCAGCCAGTCGAGACAAAAGCTTGGGAACATCAGTTTCAGCTCTAAAAAACACAAACACATCACATCAGGGTTCACATGAGGGAGTGCTACATCTGAACAGAACAACAGAGCAGTGTGTTAAGAGTGTGTAAACACTGTATAGCTTATGATAATGGTTACCAAATGTGTTCATTATGAACACAGGCATAACCGCATAATAAAAAATTAACAATAGTTACTGGTGAAATCAGCTATTATGAGAACTAATATACATTATATGTGACCCTGGACCACAAAACCAGTCATAAGTATCACAGGTATATTTGTAGCAATAGCCAACAAGACATTATATAGGTCAAAATTATCCATTTTTATTTATGCCAAAAAATCATTAGGATATTCAGTAAACATCACGTTCCATGAAGATACTTTGTACACTCCCTACCGTAAATATATCAAAACTTAATTTTTGAACAGTAATATGCATTGCTACGAACTTCTTTTGAATAACTTTAAAAGCGATTTTCTCAAGAATTAGATGTTTTTTGCACCCTCAGATTCCAGATTTTCAAATAGTTGTATCTCGGCCAAATATTGTAAAAATATTGTACAAACAATATATATAAATGGAAAGCTTATTTAAGAAAGCTTATTTAAAAAAAAATGCACCCTTATGACTGGTTTGTGGTCCAGGGTCATATATTAGTTTAATAGTATCATTAAACCTCTGAAATTTTCATTCTGTCCCATGTGCTTAACATGTTAAAAATAAGCCAGGAGTTGAATCACTTGTGAAGCTGCATCTCGCTCTGGCCTTTTTTTTGGAAGTGAATGGGTTGAAAAGACAATATACTAGTGTAGGTCGTGAATGAATCATTTGGAGAGATCACTCGGAAATATTAGATATTAGCCTCTCCACCGCTCAAACAGGCCTGCCTGATAAATTTCAATTTAAACACTTCCATATGGTTACAATGTCATTTATATGTGCCAAACTTTCTGCTGCCATCTGGTGGTGCTATGACCATAACTGAATATTGGCATGTAGATGTCTTCAATCCAGAACTTTGATCAAAAATATGAAGTTTGATGCAGATTGAATGCATGTTTAAGATATGACATAAAACATGACATATCCTGTTGACAACAGTTGGTGCTATGATTATAACTGATTATTGGCCTTTAGACGTCTTCAGGCCAGGACTCTTACCAAACATGTTAAGTCTACTGTAGATTGGGCATTGCATGTTTAAGGTAGTGTAAACATGCCACTTTCTGTTGTCAGCAGGTGGCGCTATGCATATAACTGAATATGGGCATGTGTTCAGGACAGGACTCTTATTAAACGTGAATTCTGGTGCAGATCGGACATTGTATGTCTAAATTATAACAACTTCCCGTTTCATGGCAAAACACTGACATTTGTCAGGCCACCACGGACACACCATTCAACGAAAACTCAAGATTTCCGCAATTTAATGTCACGAAGGGCTTTAGATTACACTGACCAAATTTGGCATTGATCTGTTTAAATCTCTAGGACGAATGTGTTTAAAAACACCTGAAAATTACAAAAATGGCACAAACTTGTTGAGAAAATTCAAAATAGCCGGCTTCCTGTTGTGTTTCAGACTTTGTAAGTATTGGTGTGTTACATGTGTCTACTGAATTTCGTACGTTTTTATAGGTTTTAATAGGTTGCGCTATCAAGCCATTTTGCCACACCCATTTCTCAAAGCCATATCAGATGTAAATGTTCACCACTTTTGGCGTGTGCAAAGTTTCATGAGTTTTCGAGCATGTTTAGGCCCTCAAAAATGTGATTCGGTTCATATTCACTGCAATAAAGTGTCAGGACAGTTGAACAGATGTTGAATAATTTGTTTGGGTTTGGAATTACGGACTTTGGTTAGCTAATATTGCCTTACCCCATCTCAAGTTAACATTTTTTGTGCAAAAGTGCAAAAATAACACAAAGATGCAAACAAATAATGCCTGATTTTGACAAAATCTCAATCTGATAAAGCAGATATTTAGGGTTTTAGACAAGGAAGATGTGTATTTGTGTGTCGTACAGTCTCCTGAGCTCGCCGTCTGCATCCAGGTGTCGTCTTTTGGGTGGGGCGGGTGGCGGTAGCTCTCGGTCGCTGCTGGTAAAGGTTTGCTCCATCCGTGTAGTTACTGTTGTGACAGTCTCCATGACAAATTTCTCCTGTACCTGGGGTATCCCGGTCACAGACACAGCTTCGGTTACCTGAAAAACAAACAGACATTTGGACTCAATGTCATATAAAAAGCTAATGTGCAGTACTATAAACAAGTGGGATGCATTTATCTGACTTGGCTGGAGCAGTCCTCTAGTTTTTGGACCAGGTTGTCCCAGCGTTGAGTCAGTTGGTCTGTGTCTGTTTCGATTCTCCGAGCTGCAGCTGGACTATTTAACAGCACCATCACATCCTGTCCAGCATCGGACAGAGCGCTCAGGGCCCTCCGCTTCTGGGCCATATCCTCCTTAAGATTCTGCAAAGAGTCAGAGGCCAAAACAGCGATGCTCTTATCAACCAGGCAGATTTTGGTTGGATGATGTTTATTATTTTTAAACCTAGCATACTCTTCTTTGTGACAATCTGAACAAAATTACAATACTTTATGTTATCATTGATTATTTATTTAAAAAACATCTTAACCTATTGGCATACAATTAAAACTTACAAATACAAATATATGTATGTTTTTCTACTTACGGCTAATCTCCGGACGCTGGCATTTATTTCACTAGGGTCTTTAAAATCACTGGTCTGAACTTCACTCAAAGCCTTCTCCTTTTCTCCTAGCCATGATCCAAACAAACTCTAAATGGACAAAAAGAAAGTTTTCCAAGAGCAAAAATGCATCATTCATATACTGCTCCAAAAGAAAACAGAAAATAATCATACTACCCACCCTTACACAGGACTTTGAGATGAAAAGCACTCCTTTAAAATAACATCATGGACAATATCCTGTGATATACATCACAGTTCAGTTGACGGAAGTGGTCCAGACCGGGGAAGTGTGAGAATAAGATTGTGTGCACTCTAAACTAATGATGTAATGGGTCAATGGTAATAGTATCTGCAGGTCATTATCAGCCATAATTCAATATCACCCTTCCCAGAATGCAGAACTGTTAAAATAGCAACTTGACCCTTAAATGCATTCATTGAACATTCCAAGTCCAAGATAACAGCACCACACAATGGGGCCCAACACCGAGCCCTGAGGCACACCTCTGATTATTTTCTGGCTAGCAGCTGTAGTAACTTTAGGTTTGTGCTGGATTGAAATGAATGTATGGATGGTCAAAGCAAACATATTTAAGTACTCAAACATTACAGAAATTATTGATCATGAAAGCAAAAATTTAGTTTCAGTTATAACACTTCAAAACATTTTATGGTAAGTCCAGTAAAATCGATTTGTGCCCATACTTAAAACGGACCTCGTTATCAACTGTGTGATTTGTTTTCACTGAAATATGGGATTTCTGGTATCAGGCCTCACCTGGTCATCAAGCAGCCGCTGCCACACCAGCTGAATTTCCTCAAGTTTGTTCCAACGTTCCTCCGTCCAGCGGCACACAGCTGCCCAACGCTCTCCCAGTGACTGTAAAGAACAGAAGGAAAAACAAAAGAGAGAAAGTTACTCACTGAATGACTTTTCACACACTTTTACGGCCTCTGGGAGTGTCAAATGTCTGTTCAGTTCCAAGTTTTTCACTGCGCTGCATCAAATGAATTCTCAACACTGTGTCCAACATTAACAGATCTCATTCCTTAGAGGAGCTATCAGTAAATGCATGGAAAAATGGCTAGGTTTGATTACCTTTGCACTTTAGGTAAGAAGAAACTTGCTGTAAGCTGTAAATACATTCTATACTGCATTAAGTGTAACATTTACCTTGATCACCACACAGCATTGACTGCATTCCGCATTTCGGATGCAAAACTCACTTTTACATGTTGTTTGAACATAAATGTTTGTTGGCAGTGTGTGTACAAATCCACCCTATAATGATACAAATCCACCCAGTGGTATTTTTTAATCTCTATAAATAATATCCCCTTTTTCAAATCAAGCTATTCTCAGCTTCATGACTGTGTGACGTCACACAGACCCAGGACGTTCCCACGACAGTTGACTGACACTGGTGTTTTACCTTAGACTCGCCCTGAGTCCGACCACCACTGTTTTGATGCCGGAGCAGGGACGTAGACAAGAATGTCTCCTAAGCGATTGAGGTGTTTTGTTGTTGGATATAATAATGATCATAGCAGTCATCATTTACTCCCGACATCTGAGAAACTAAACTAAATGTTTGAAGGGAATGTGCCCACAAATCCTTAGTGATCCAGCTTCACCTACAGAAGAAGTGAGTATAAGGGCTTTATGAATCTTTGCAAATTACCTTTCCTAATAACGTGCTAGTTAGCAAGTTTCGCGGCTAAATGCGGCTAAAGTAAGGAAATGAAACAAAACGGGTTGCTGTGAAAAGAGCTGACTTTGACAAGGTCAAAAGGGTGTTGTTTTACACTACCATTGAGAAATATCAACCAAAGTATATGTATATATATGTATATAAAATTTTAACCAAATTATGTATGTTTTATAAATAATATACACTTTTTTTAACATATACTTTTATACATGTTGTACAGCACTTTGGTTTCAACACTTGTTTTCAAAGGAGAAGTCCACTTCCAAAACAAAGATTCACATGTAATGTACTCACCCCCTTGTCATCCAAGATGTTCATGTCTTTCTTTTTTCAGTTGTAGAGAAATAATTTTTTTTGAGAAATGCAGTTTAATTGCGGCTTCAAATGATCCCAAATGCGGTTGTAAACGATCCCAGACAAGAAAGAAGGGTCTTATCCAGCACAACGATCGGTTATTTTCATAAAAATAATACAATTTATATACTTTTTAATGTCAAACGTTTACAACCGTATTTGGGATCCTTTGAAGCCACATTTAAACTGCATTTTAGAAGTTCAAAATCGGGGCACCATATCAGTCTATTATATGGAGAAAAATGCTGAAATGTTTTCCTTAAAAAACAATTTCTTTACAACTGAAGAAAGAAAGACATGAACATCTTGAATGACAAGGGGGTGAGTACATTATATGTGAATCTTTGTTTTGGAAGTGGACTTCTCCTTTAAATGTGCTTTATAAATTCATAAACTAAACTAAACACAGACTTTTTATTGAGACCCTAAAGAATCATATCAACTTGTGGAAAAAAGGATATCCGATGACCTCTTTAAAGCAGTAGTATCTGTAGATTTCCAGACCTATGAGCGAGTGTTCAGCAAAACACAAACACAGTAATGTGTTTTGTTTGACTACTTTTCACGGTGATGCACAAAAATGTGTGCTTAAGAAACACCAGCTGACACTTAAATTTTAGCATAGAAACAAGTTCTATAATTTGTATGTCTGAGGACAATAACAGCTCTGACCAGACTCCCTGAATAGCCATCTCATGATTACAGTATTTTGACACAACAAATTCAGCATTATATCCTGCATGTTGTCCTGTACCTGCAGTTGTTCCTCCAGGGCAGCAGTGGCACTCTCCCCGCTGTTCTCATCCACGACTACAACCATGTGCGTGAGAGAGTTCACCTTAACCTGTTCCAGCTCCAGATCATTTTGTAAAACCTGAGGTCATAACACAGTAAAAAAGGTCAAAAGGTTAGGGAATGATCTAAAGTACACTTTGATCACATTTTAAGTTTCTAAATTTACCCAGAAAATAGGAAATGTGCATTTATTAAGAAAAGACATTACAAATACCAAATTACTACCATATTCTACCATATTATTATTTATTTTCTTACATTACATATTATTTCTTGACACAATACTGTGTCAAGTATGAAAGTGTACATGTGCGTGTCTCCATTAATAATGTGGAAGCACTAGGGTGACGTGGTACCCTTCCTATGAGACTGGGAGGCTCCTAAATGTAAGAATGTGTGTGGGAACGTGTGTGTGTGCATGCATGCTTGTGTGTGTTCTCCATTCGCTAGCTGAACAAACACACAGAGGTTGTGTTTGCCCCTCGTTCACTGGGGCATGTGTTGATTTGTTTATTCATTCTTCTCACAACTCAGTCTCCCTCTCTCTCTCTCTCCTTTCTCCATTTATGATACATTCACATTGGAGATCAGAAAGAGAAAGCTTTTATTTGTGAAAAGATTACGCACACAGATGGGATCTCTAATGAGAGTCAATCATTAACTACTCGGGTCTCCTTAGGAAAGTTTTATCGCTCAGAGGTTGCTATTTCAGGAGACTTTATCAAAGCTAAGTATACACTTTGTCTCATAATTTTCTTTTGTTTACAAGTAATCTTTTTCTACAATCTTCAATGTATTTTTTCCTAATTTACAATCTTTGAACTGTGATCAAGTTACACTCTAAAAATGCTGGGTTGAGATTATTGGGTAAGAAAGCTGTTGATAATGATTCATAATCAAAAACCCAACTCTTGTGGGTTGGGAATGCAGATTAATAATAGAGAATTACGCATCACGCAAGTTCAAGCGCATATGGTTCTTTATGTGCTGCTGCTATCACTTCGCTTATCTGTTTCACCTTTTGATTATTACTACCTGTGTTCTTCTGTATTCTAGCCACTCTGTATTTGACTTTCATTTACAACTCATTCTGGGTTCATTTTAACCCAGCAGCATAGTAGTTTACAGCTGGGTCAAAACAATCCAGTGCTGGATTCATCCCATTTTTGAGTTCCCCAAATTACCTAATTTGGGATGTTTTTAAAGAAATAGTTTACCCAAAAATTAAAAGTTGCTGAAAATGTATTCACCCTCAGGTCATACAATATATAGATGAGTTTGTTTCTTCATCAGATTTGCAGAAATGTAGCACTGCATCATTTGCAAACCAATGAATCCTCTGCAGTAAATGGGTGCCGTCAGAATTAGAGTCCAAACATCTGATAAAAACATCACAATAATCCACAAGTAATCCACACCACTCCAGTCCATTAATTAATCCCATGTGAAGCCAAAAGCGGTGTGTTTTTAAGAAAACAAATCCATCGTTAAGACCTTTTAACTAACTAAAATATGAAGCCTCTATCCATAATATTGCTTTCTGCAAAGAAAAAAAGTAGTTACCTGAATTAGGAGAGAAATATGCACAGATCAAGTGCAGTTTACATTGTAAAAACAGCCCAAACAGCTCTAAACAAATTTGTTTTTTGATTTTGATGTGTGAAGACAACAGGAGATGTACTTTCACTGGATGAAGTGGTATTATGAATGGTGGACAACTATTTTGGGCAAGTGAGGATTTCAAGTTAATAATGTCTTAATAATGGATTTGTTTCTTACAAACATGCAGCTTTTGGCATCACAAGACATTAACCGATGGACTGCAGTGGTGTGGATTACTTGTGTGTTATTGTGATGTTTTTATCAGCTGTTTGGATTCTCATTCTGATTTCTTCTCAATGCAGAAGATCAATAGGTGAGCAAGTTTTCCAAAACTATTCCATAAACTCAATATGTGTACACATTGCAAAGTATCATGAAACACCATGACATAGCTGGTGATACCTAGTCCTACTTCTTAACAGAGATATCAACTGATTCCCTTACTTTGTGCTGCTCTATCTGGGCCACATATCCCTCCATGTCTCCTGCTATTGGCTCTTTCTCCATCTTACGGATCCGCCCCTCCGTCTGCGTCAGCCAATCAGAGAGCTGCTGGAGCTGCTGTTGCTGAAGGTCCATCAGAACTTCATGAAGTCTGAAGAGAGAGGAGAAATGACAAATTCAAGCACACACCTCAAACGGAAGAGTTCAGCAGGAACGTATGTGTCCGTACCTGGACTGGCGGTCCATGCTGGCGACCCGCAGGTTTTCCCAGCGGGAGTTGAGCAGTGTCATCTGTTCTCGGATCTCATCCTCCTCTTCCTCACTCAGGTTGCCTTGAGCGATCAGCTGGTTTCCTGCCTGTAAGACGTTACCCACGCTGCTCTGGTGGGCTGTCAATTCCATCATAAAGGCCTGAGGAGGGAAAAAAAAAAACATCAGTTACCAGGTCACCTTCAAACCATCTTCACAGATGTCTTAAACGGTGTTAATTTTACTTATTACGGCTTTAACAAAAATCGAGATTCTGTGTTTCTTTTTATTTATAGGGCTGCAGTCGATTAATCAATTCAAAATAAAAGTTTGTTTACATACTATATGTGTGTACTGTGTATATTTTATGTATATATAAATACACACATATAAAAAACATGCTGACAACATGATAAAACATTAAACATGTTAGCAACATGCCAAATCACGCTAAAATTAACGTTCAATCATGTTGTCAACATGCTAAATAATCCTAGCAACATGCTAAATCATGCTAGAAACGTGAAAACATGCTAATCATGTTAAAAACATGCTAAAACATGTTAAATCATGGTAACATGCTAGAAATGTGTTAAAATGTTAAATCATGCTAGCAATATGACAAAATAAAACTTGTTAGTAACATGTTAAATCATGTTAGCAACATACAAAATATTGCTAGTAACATGCTAAAACAAGCTAGAAACATGAAAACATGTTAAAACATGTTACAGCATGTTAGAAACATGGTAAAACATGTTAAATCACATTAACAACATGCTAAACAAGCTAGAAAGACTTCAAAATATGTTCAGTCATGCTAACAACATGCTAAAACCATGCTAGCAATGTGCTAAATCATGTTAGCAACGTGATAGAACATAAAACTTAACAACATACTAAATCATGCATGCTATAACATTGTAGAAATGTGAAAACATGCTGAAAACATGCTGAAACATGTTAAATCATACTAACATGCTCAATCATGTTAGTAACATGATAAAGATGCTTGAAACGTTAAAATATGCTAAATCAAGCTCGCAACGATAAAACAAAACGTTAACAACATGCTAAATCTAACAACATGTTAAATCATGCTAACAATGTGCTAAATATTGCTAGCAATATGCTAAAACTTAATGTGATTAATCGATTCAAAATAAAAGTTTGTTTACATGCTATGTGTGTGTACTGTGTGTATTTTATGTATATATAAATACACACACATGTATACAATTTACAAATATTTGTATGCATTATATGTATTTGTAAACACTTGTATATAATTTATATTATATATAAATATAAATATTTTACATATAAATCTAACTTTTTTTTTCTTAATATATACATGTATGTGTGTGTGTTTGTATATACATAATAAGTATGCACAGTACACACATATAGCATGTAAATAAACTTTTATTCAGAATTTATTAATTGCGACTAATCGTTTTGCAGCCCTAATAAGTTATCATAAAAAGACCAGGCAGTTATCTGGATTCAAGTTGAAATCAGTGTAAAAAGTGAAAGTTTTCCTTGCCCCTTTTCTTGAAACAGAAAAACTAAAAGCATGAATGACGTAACAAACCATTTGCTCAATGTCTGATGGTTCAAGTGGAACCGGAGTGCAGAGACAAACAGGTTCATGAGTCAGGAAAAGCCCATTGCTCAGAGGATCGTTCCTGCATTTGCCTTGCTTTTGTTTCTGCGTCAGTGCCTCATATTAGCCTTCACTTTCTGACAGGAATGTAAACCTCACCCTCCCGCTCTAGATCCATCAGTCATGAGTGAGTTTATGTGCCCCGGCTCTGCTGTCTGTCAGAGGTCTCTCTGCCTCACAGAATTCCTCACATTCCTGGCATGTTCAGAGCATGTTCTCCGACAGGACGGGAACACGGAGCATCTGAATACGGGACGTGCTAACACTTAAAGTCCTTAGGTTAATAAGAAAAAGCAGCAGTGGATGGATTCATGGTGTGAGGAATTTTGTTAGTTATGTACTGAAATCCTAATTAAGCTGCTGCTGCTTCTTGTGAGACTAAGTTTAGTCCATATTTCCTCCTAGAGATTTCAAGCTACAACCACCAAAACTCAGATCAGACATTCAGACCGGTCTGATTCAGGTTGTAATATCTTTAACCGATCTGACTTTTCGTAAACTCGATGATCAAAACAATCAAAAAGCATAAGCTTTCATTGAGGGGATCAAAACTTCTGTACTTTATTTATAGTATACTATAGTATATTTAAGCTGTCTATGAGTAGTAAAACGGATATTCTAGGACAATCATGTTAACAACATGCTAAAACATACTAGAAACGTGAAAACATGCTAATTATGTTAGAAACATGCTAAAACATGTTAAATCATGTTAACATGCTAGAAATGTGTTAATATATGTTAAATCATGCTAGCAAGTTAACAACATGCTAAAACATGTTAGCAACAAGTTAAGTCATGCTAACGACATGACAAAACATTAATAGCTACATAATAAAAAAATAAAACATGTTAGCAACATGCCAAATCATGCTAAATTTAACATGTTCAATCATGCTAGAACGTACCAAATAATGCTAGCAAAATGCTAAATCATGCTAGAAACGTGAAAACATGCTACATCATGCTAGAAACAGGTTAAAATATGCTAGATCCTGCTAGCAATATGACAAAACAAAACTTTCTAGTAACGTTAATGTTTAGCTAGTTACATGCTAAAACAAACTAGAAACATGTGAAAACAGGTTAAAACACGTTAAATCATGTTCGAAACATGGTAAAACATTCTAGAAATATGTGAAAACATGCTTAATTATGCTAAAAATCATGCTAAAATCAAAACAAGTTAAATCATGCTAAAATGCTTAATCATGTTAGCAATAAAACAAAACGTTAACAATGTTAAATCATACTAAATCTAACATGATGTAAAAACATGCAAGCAGTGTGCTAAATATTGCTAGCAACATGTTAAAACATGCTAGCAACATGCTAGTAACATGTTAATACCTGGTGGCAACATGATAAATCATTCTAGCAATGCGCTAGCATGTTAACATCATATTAAATCATGCTAGCAACTTGCTTAAACACTTTAACAATGTGGTAGAAAATATTATCGTTTTACTAACTTGAGAACTGAGTAAAATCTTATTTGAAACTTTCAAACAAGGCTTTGTCAAGCCAACATCAAAGTTTGTTAAATTTTACAAATCTAATTTCTTGCATTCTTTCTTTTTCTTTCTTTTAAAATGTACAGTTATGGTATACAGTTATGGTATATGATTTGTCTGCTGCAAGTGAATCGGACAGAGCACCAAAGCACTCTTCTAGCCATTCACCAGTAAGGGGCATTTCCACTCATGATGGGAGAGTTGCCTGTGTTGCATACTCCTCCCTACTATTTGGGTAGATGTGTGTTTGTTGTGGGGATTTCAAACTTACTGCACCTTTAAATGCTGACAATGTTTGTGAATTGTTATTGTTTTTCTCTACCTCATGTGTGTGGAACTGGTCTTTGACCTCCTCCACATCGTCAGACACGTCGTCCTGCATGTGCAGCGTGTCTTCGGCCGACAGCAGCCAGGTGAGCACCTCCTCCAGAGTGATCTGATACGTGTCCAGATTGACCTCCACGTCCACCTCCGTCAACGTGCTGGGCGTCTCTGGCCGTGTGCTGCTCACCACCTCCGTTTCTCCAGCCAAAGCCTGCACAGCAACACACAGCGCTTCAGTTAACGGCTCATCAGAATGTTATATAACCTTACAGAAAACGTCAAGCGCTATGTAAAAATTACAATTTCAGTGAAGGTTTCATGTGTTTACACAGACAGTGCCTTTGTTTATTTTAGGAAGACAAGTTAAGCATGTTTGCATTCATGTGCAAATATTGTAACAAGACATCAATGACGTGTTATAAATGATGACAAATATTTGATACATGAATTCTCAAAGTAAAAGTACATTTGTAAGTAGAATTTTTTTTAAAGATTAATTCAAAATATGTTACACTCGCCTCTAATAATAATAACCACAATAAAAAAATGCTTAAAAATAGTGCAAAAAGTCTTTATCATGTTTGTTTTGATTCTGGGCTGAATTTTGACCTGGACATGTTTACTGAGATTCACTGTGCATCTGTTGTGAGCTGACCTAGCATGCCATCATGGAAAACTCCATATAAAGCTGATTTATGAACAATTCTTTTCTTTCCAAACGCCCACAAGAAAACGACTTATGGAAAAAGCCGTTACTGAAGTTCAAGGGTCTGAGCCGCACACTCAAAACAAGAAGCGCTGCACAAATTATCAGCAGGACCTTCAGACGCAGACAATACTGCTATTGGCACGTGTTCTCAGCTGACTAAACACGCCGGCTAACAGCACAACAGGGCCGGTCATGTGATATCATTCACATTCTCAGATGTTTATGTCCCACGCCTTAAAAACTGACAGCTTTTCTAAACCCGGCGACCTACATTCCTCAGCACGCCCATGACGGAAATGTCACAGCTCAATGATAAGAGTGAAACACTAATCGACCGCTAATTGTGTGAGCCTGATGGCAACAGAGGCAGGTTTTTCTTCGTGGCGTGAACGCCATTGTGCTGTATAATAAAAGAGGCAGAATCAGGTAATGAACCAGTCTGATCTGAAATCTTACAACGGGGAACCGACAGCACCACACCCGAGAACTCTGGGAAAATGTTCAAAGTGCATCAAAAGAGAGATACAAAATAATGACAATAGAAAGAGGCTTAGACTGATAACTCATACAAAGGCAACACTGCCCTAGGGAGTATGACTTGAACTTTACAGCAGACAATGTCAAAAACATGGTATTGCTATGGCAATGTTTCCAAAAACATGTTATTACCATAGCACAGGTACAAAAAGCATGACATTGTCATGACAGATGCCAATAACATGGCATTACCAAGGTACCATGTAAAAAAAAAATGTTATTGCCATATTGTAAGTACAAAAAAAAAATAAATAAATAAAAAAAAATTAAATCCTCATTACTATGGTAATTCCGTTCATCAAGAAAAAAAAAACGTAGTATTACCATGGCAGCAGAAAAAAAAGTTATTGTCATAGTGCAAGTGAAAAAAAAACTGTGAAAAAAATATTCCCATCATACAAGTAAAAAAATATGGTATTATGGTGCAAGTACAAGAATCATGGTGCTGACATCAAGATAGACATCAAGAACATAGTATTACCATGGTACCAGATCCAGAAAACATGCTATTTCCATAGTA
Source organism: Labeo calbasu (assembly GCA_019740295.1). NCBI lineage: Eukaryota > Metazoa > Chordata > Actinopteri > Cypriniformes > Cyprinidae > Labeo > Labeo calbasu. The sequence goes on from JAHKKF010534148.1 coordinate 15,588, forward strand.
TAAGTGGGAAAAAAACATGGTATTACTATGGCATTGGCATGATAAATGTCAAGAGCATTTTATTACCACAATACCAGATCCAAAAAACCATGGTATTTCCATCATACAAGAAAAACAAAACAAAACATTGTACTACCATGATGCAACTACAAGATCATGGCAGTGTCACGACAGACATCAAGAACATTGTATAGCCATGGTACCAGATCCAGAAAAAAACTTTATTGTCATAGTATAAGTGAAAAAACATGGTACATCCATCATACAAATAAAAAAAAACATAGAATTACCATGTAGCAAGTAAAAAAACATGGCATTGCCATGATAGATGTCAAGAACATGGTATTACCATGGTACCAGATCCAAAAAAAACATTTCCATCACACAATTTAAAAAACATGGTACTACCATTGTGCTAGTACAAAAATCATGGCATTGTCATGAGAGATGACAAGAACATGGTATTACCATAGTAGCAGATCCAAAAAACATGCTATTGCCATAGTAGAAGTGTAAGAACATGGTATTTCCACAATACAAGTCAAAAAACATGGTATTCCCATGGTAACAGTACAAAAATCAAGGCAGTGTCACGACAGACATCAAGAACATTGTATTATCATGGTACCAGATCCAGAAAAAAACATGTTATTGTCATAGTTTAAGTGAAAAAACATGGCATTGCCATGATAGACACCATGATAGACATCAAGAACATGGTATTACCATGGTACCAGATCCAAAAAAACATGGTAATTCCATCATACAAGTTAAAAAACATGGTACTTCCACCATAGATATAAAAAAAAGCATGGTATTACCATGATGCAAGTAAAAAAAAAAACATGGCGTGCCATGATAGACGTCAAGAACATGGTACTACCATGGTACCAGATCCAAAAAAAACATGGTATTTCCATCACACAAGTCAAAAAACATGGTACTACCATGGTGCAAGTACAAGAATTATGGCATTGCCATGAGAGATGACAAAAACATGGTATTACCATGATGCAAGTACAAAAATCATGGTTATTACTACAGTATAAGTTAAAATATTTTAAGTGCAATTCCTAAAAAGCATGCCATTGTCACGACAAGTATCAAAAACATCGTATTACCATGGTACGATATCCAAAAAACATGGTATTGCTATTGTACAAGTTTACAAACATGGTATTACCATGGTGTCACATGGTATGCCATAGTACAACTCAAGAATATATGGTATTACCATGGTGCAATTTAAAATAAGCATGTAATTGTAATGATAGATGTTAAGAACATAGTATTCACATGGTGCCACACCCAAAAACCTGGCACTGATATTGTATAGTTAAAAAAAAAAAACAGCATTGTCATAATAGACACAATTTGGCCATTAAGTAAAAACATGCTGACAAGTTGACAGGTGAGGTCGAATATTATGTTCAGTAGAACAGACAGTCAAAAGACTGGATCTCATCTGAAAAAGGAAAAAGCCATTTTAACAGAGCTCTTATAGAGAAAGGACATTTAAACTGTTAATAGTAGCAACTCAGTCCTCAAACAAGGCTTTGTTCCTTGAATAAATGCACAGAGAACAGCCCTCATCTGGAGGAAAAGGTCATCTGATGAAAATATTCTGCTGGAATTCCCAACTCCATCCCACATGCTGGATAAAACGCTCTTCTTTCTGTTTGACTGTAAAACGGTGTGTGCATGGAGGGCGGTGAAGCAAAGCTGGAATAAGCAGCACTGAAATTTTTGTGGTCTGACAAAGGCAGAACCACCCAAATGCCCCACAGCTTCCCAGGAGATGCCTACATCAACCCCACATACACAGTAGTCAACGAGAAAGCAAAGATCATCAGCAAACACAGCACAGATCACCACACTCCATTCAGGATTGCAATCGTGAGGATTTTAACAACTGTGGATCTGACTGCACAAATGACGCATTTGCTGGAGCATATGCTGCATAAAAGTTTTTAGAGTGACACCACATTTAACAGCAGTGTGACTTCCCTAAATTATCATTCCAGACAGACTCGTGTCATAATTCACAATAGCAAATAAGGTAAGAGAGGCTTTGCAAGATTATGAAAATATTCAAGGTTTAAGTCTATTGTTAAGGTTGACATTTAAAGGCTT
>JAHKKF010534150.1:0-22555 GCA_019740295.1 Labeo calbasu
AAAAAAAAAAAAAAAGAAACAATAAAAATGTACTGACCCCAAACTTTTGAACGGTAGTGTGTTTTTCCATTACCTTAAATTTTTCAACTTAATTTTTTAAAGTCAGTTTAATATAATTTAATATAATTTATAATATATTTATAATATATAATTAATATATTTTAATATAATTTACCAATAATGTGCCAAATGTAAAATGTAGTTTTCAAATGTGCTAGTCATATAAGTAATGTTACATAAAATAAAGAGTATTGTTGAATTGCTATGGGATTTTATTGTCAATCACTGGGTATTTCATTGCATTAATATAGTAAGTAATTGAATTCTCTGACAACTGTTTTGATTTATCAAAATTTTCTGTATGCCAGGAAATCGAGGAGCTGATGGCTCAGATTTATGGATCTGTGGCTAAAGTAGACGTGGCTTTCTCATTGCCCGATCTGGCATCCGCCCTCAAACAGATCCAGGCTCAATACGACAGTATCGCCGCCCAAAACCTGCAGGTAATCATTACGGGCCGCAAATAAACCTCATTATTCATTATACAGGATGGTTTTGCTTACATATGCTCATGTTTTTCCCAACCGTTGTTCACTAGGAGATGGACGCTTGGTATAAAGCAAAGTTTCAAGATCTAAACAAAGCAACATCACGGCACGTGGAAACAGCGAGGAGCATCAGAGAGGAAATGACAGCTTATAAGAGAGAGGTGTGGGAAATTGACAGTTTTCCTGTCCTGTGCCTCATTAAACAAAAGCACCAAACTGTACAGACCTATAATTGAATCCATACTGTATGTGTTTTTAGATTCAGAATAAACAGAGAGAACTGGACGCTCTTAAAAACAGGAATGAAGCACTGCTGCTCCAGATGCGGGAAGCACAGGAGAGATACAAGAAAGAGGAGGCGGAGCTACAGGTAAAGCCACGCCCCCTTAAGATATAGGGTCTTTTTAGGGCAGAATAACATTCAAATCCCACTTTTCTGTCTTTGGCCATCAAGCAACCAACCAGAAACCACCCAGAAAACCCTAGCGTGCATATAGCAACTTGCTAAAATCACTTCAAAAATATTCAGTAATGTTAGCAATTGAACTGATATTTGAGCTGAATAATCACACTTTTGCCTTCTCAGAGCTACTTAGAGCTGAAATGAACTAATTTCATAATTGATTAACCTTTTTAAATATTGACAGTTACTAAACTGAATTGAAACAACACTGAACTAAATCGAGCTGAATAATAACACTATTGTCTTCTGTAGAGCTGCTGGTTTGAAACCATCTGTAGTACATAAAGTGATACATAAATGTAAATTTCTTCAGAGTTCATTTGAAGATCTTACTAAATCATGTGTAACAGATCCGTATTGAGACTCTGAAGGAGGAACTGAAGTCTATTAAGGGGAAGATTGCACTTCTGCTGAGAGATTATCAGGATCTGCTCAACGTTAAGATGTCACTGGAGATTGAAATTACCACATACAGGTACTGCAGTACTGCCATCACACGACATCACCGCGAAAACAATAAATTAAATCTCATAATTTGGACTTTGAGATATAAACTTAGAATTCCAAGAAATAAAGTCAGAATTCCAAGATATAAATTCTCAATTCTAAGAAAAAAAGACAGAATTGTGACTTTTTTCTTGCAATTCTAATTTTACATATAACATTTTTTTTTAACCATGGAATAAAAAAATAAAAAAGGTAATTGTGATTTTTTTTTTTGTCTCACAACTCTGACATTTCTTCCCAAAAACTGTCAGTTCATATCTGGCAATTCTACCTTTTTTCCCTCAAATTTATGAGAAAAAAGTCATTACTCACCGTCATGTCGTTCCAAACCTCTAACCATTCATCTTCAGAATACAAATTAAGATATTTCTGAGGAAATCCGAGAGCTTTCTGACCCTGTATAGACAGCAAATCAACTGACATGTTCAAGGCCCAGAAAAGTAGTAAGGTCATTGTTAAAATAGTTAATTAAATATCTTAATTGAAGGTCTTTTGGGTTTGGAACGACACGAAGGTGAGCAATTAATGACAGAATTTTCATTTCTGCAGGAAGCTGATTGAAGGAGAAGACAGTCGCTTGTCCAATATGGTGAGCAGCCTGTCTCTCATGAGCGTGAGCGCAGGAATGGTCAGCAGCATTTCTGGTGCGGCAGCAGCAGTCCGCAGTCAGGCGATCAGTGGAGCGGTGAGCTCATCCGCCTCTGAGAAGATGCTTTCCAGCAGCACGATAGTCGACCACAACCATCACGAGTCAGTGGAGGAGTTCACTCACGAGCAGGCTGTGGAGATGACGGAGAGGAAGACCGTCCTCATTAGGTACAAGTACACCGCTCTACCACAATGTTAATTATATTAAAAGTCCATTAAAATGCATGTTACTTGATGTTTCTTGTTTTAGAGGCTAATGCCCATTTCTCTTTGGTTGCAGAACAGTTAGGACAGATGACGACACGTTTCAAAGGGACACACAAGAACGAACCATCACTATCTCTGGTGCCGCAGATGAGACTGATTGAATTAGACCCTTGAATTCCTTGACCACCTACTTTGTGCTTTGACTAAACTGTGTGTACTAAGCATTTAACCATGTGTCAACTGATTCTTCAAGACAAATAAAGTTTGATTGCACAGCAAGGTTTTGATGCATTTGCATTTGTTACTTGTTCTGTGTCCCAAGTGCTTATATGGTCTTATATGGTGCTTTTTCACAGGAAATATCAGACAAAACCACCAAAGATATGGCCATCAAATATATTTATTTGATTTTTTAAAACCCATTTAGGAAATTTATAGCAAAAAAAAAAAAAAAAACAGTATAAAATCACATTATGCTACATACCGTCCAGTTAGTTCATTACAGTACATTAGGTTTAATTCACCTAATCTGAATTTTAATTAGTAAATTAAGGCTTTATTAGATGGCACATACAATACCATTCAAAAGCTTGGGGTTAGTAAGAGAGAAGTAAGAGAAATCAATGCTTTTACACAGTTTTTACACAGTTTTTGACAGTCTATCATCAAAGAATCCTGAAAACAAAATTATCATTGTTTCCACATATTATATTAAGCAGCACAACTGTTTTCAACATTGATAATAAGAAGACTTTAACATTAAATCAGCATATTAGAATGATTTCTGAAGGATCATGTGACCCTAAAGACTGGAGTAATGATGCTGAAAAATCAGCTTTGCATGACAGGAATAAATTATATTTTCAAATACATGAAAATAGAAAACTGTTATTTTAAATTGTAATAATATTTCACAATATTTTGGTTTTTACTGTATTTTTGATCAAATAAAAGCAGCCTTGGTGAGCATAAGAAACTTTTAAAAAAAATATTAAAATCTTACTGATGCCAAACTATTGAGCGATATTTTCTTCTATTATAAAAAGAGGCAAAACTGAATTTGTCTCTGATAAAATGAGTGTAAACATGTTCACGGTTTAACATTCCATCATAATCATACACTTCCATTTGTAAGGATTGTTTTTCCATTCATACCAGTACAAAGAGTAAACTGTTAACATTTGTTAACATCTCCCAAAACATTCAAAACATTTGTTTGCACCACACAAACTAGTTTGCTGTACAATTACAGTATTTATATATTTCACTGGATGGATTCTGACTGAATTCATGCATGAATGTTTGATTAGTGTAAAGGTTTTGGCTCGCCTCCGACTCCTCCAGCAAGACGATACACGGCCAGACTGACCTCATGAGCCAGACTATCAGCACTTTCCTGCACATAAACAGAAAAATTGCAATTACAATCAAATATATTGTGATATACAAGAGAAAACAAGCATAATGATTATGTACCTGTGTGTCAGCCTCAGCATAGACCCTGACCACATCTTCAGTTCCAGATGGTCTAACAAAGGACCGAGCATTTTTGTATTTCTTGACAAGCGAGTCGATGGCATCCTGCAGACCTGCTGGAGTCACGGCCTTCCTCTCCGCATCTGTCGTGTCTATGACACGCCGGTCCGACACCTGCAGAGAACAAAGGTTATATATATATACACATACACTCAAAAACCACACAAACACACACATGCACACACCGTGACTTTAAGTTGGCGGTTGGGCAGGTCAGTGTAAATTGTGTCCCAGTCTTGCACAGACATCCCTCTGATGGCCAACACAGCTTCAATCACTAGCATATCTGAGATGGCGTCTCCCACCGTCTGCAGAGGAAAGCAAGAGAGTTAAGTATTGAAAAAGACACTTAAAATAGTTTAAATAAGATGTCTGATGATCTAGTTTGATGGTGTTTGTCTATACCTGGTTGATCAGATTGATCGTGCTCTCCAGGAGTTTCACCGCTCGTTTTTTCTCGTCGTTTGTGTTCGGGTCTTTCACCAGCTCCTGGATCTGTTTCTCTGCTGCTTTGCTGAACAAAACCTGCAACATATCAGCAAAAACACTAGTTAAAATGAACAAAACTCAAAAATCACATATCTGAAAGTCTAGAACCACATAGGCATGCGTGTAGAACGGTTGTCCGATGGACTGAAATTTGGTGAAATCTGACCTGCTAATTTGCACAATGAAAAGACGTTTGGCCATCAGAGGAACCAAATCAAACATGAAAGAAAATGCTAAACTGGGCAGTTTCACATGAATACAAGTTTAAAAGCATTTCAACTTTAAAATGGGAATCTGTACAGAAAACTGAAATTGTGAAATGTAAAATTTAATATCTAAAATTTTAAATTAAAAAAAGGTTTAGAATTTGAAATGTAAAAATTTAAAAATTGCAAAATTTTACGTTAAATTTAAAATTTTAAATATAAAAATGTAAAGTTCTAAATTCAAAATTTTGATTTTTTCATTTCAACCTACAAATTCAAAATGAAAACTGTGAAATTTAAAATGTAAAATTCAAAGTTCAATATCTAAAATTTTTAATTTTTAAACAAAGTTTAGAATTTAAGTGTAAAAATTTTAAGTTCTAAATTCAAAATCACATGTTGCTGCCATTTTTGAATTTACAATTATTAAATACCCTCAACAACTTGTATACTTTTAGCCAATGACCCAGATTTCTACCTTTGTAACACGGCATTATTTTGCAATCAACTCACAGTTCCATGTCCATTTGCCTCAAAATACACTCCAATATCATATTCCTGCGCTGCATGATGCAGATGCTTCACTCCTGTTTTCGTACAGCATACAGCAACCTGTGGAGAGGTCAAAGGTCACCGTAACATCTCATAAACACACGAATTGGAGCATACAATAGTAAAACAAAATATTTTGTAGATAATCACCTTCATCACATCCTCCAAGTAGCGAGTCGAGCTACCATTAGCATATGCTGTCTGAACAACAGCAACCTGTAGGTTCAACCCTGCCTAAACACACACGCACAGACACAAAATTAATGTCCGAATTCACATTTGAATGTGGACATTATATTTTTAGATCATGTTTGAGCGTGTAGAACCTGTGTAAGCAGCTCTTTGAGGTATGTGCTGATGAGAGTAGCGATCTTGTCTCCGTCCAGCAGATGGAAGCAGCCTTTAGAGTCGGTGTAGTAGTAAACAATGCGATCGGCATCACCGTCAAACGAGCAGCAGCGTTCACCTACTCCCATATTCATACCTGAAGTGAAAAAATTGGGAGATTTCTCAGATAATTCTGTATGAGTGCCGGTCAAGAGTTTGGAATAATTAAGATTTTTTAAATCATTTTGAAATAAGTCTGATATGCTCACGAAGGCAAAACAAATTAATATTTTAATTCAGCAACGATGCATTAAACTGATCAAACATGGAAGACAATTTATATTAAAATGACAAAATATTTCAAATATTTTAAATATATGTTGTTCATTTGAACTTTCTATTCATTAAAGAATCCTACAAAAACATATAACAAAAACATTAAGAAGCAAAAACTATTTCAATAATTGATCACCAATAATAACATAATAAATGAACAGCAAATCAGCATATTAGAATGATTTCTGAAGGATCATGTGACACTGAAGACTGGAGTAATGATGCTGAAAATTCAGCTTTGCATCACAGAAATAAATTACATTTTAAAATATATTCAAATTTAAAACTGTTATTTTAAATTCTAATAATATTTTCAAAGTTTAACAGTTTTTACTGTATTCAGAATCAAATAAATAAAGCCTTGATGAGCATAAGAAACTTATTTCAAAAACATAATAATTCCACACTTTTGACCAGTAGTGGGTTTTTCCAAAGTTTCTCTTATTATATCATATAAAAAACTCTGAACTATCTTGGTTAATACAAACACAAATATTACATCATCTTTATATGAAAGGGTTTTTTCCCTGCTGGGATCAGAGGTGCAGTTCAAGGGACCATGTGTTTTCACCCCTCAAGGAGTTCAGACAGACCTTGAGGCGCTTTCTGCTGGACTTTGACGTAATCTGCTCCACACATGTGGTTGAGTTTCCCACTACTGCCGTCATTCGAAAGCACCACCTGCAGTTCGGTGCGCAGAAACGGCTCCATTTCTCTCATCTTCAATGCGCCGATGCCATTGGCTCCATCCACCAGAAGCCTCTTCTGATCATCGGTGCGGTTTGGGACCTTTTGAATGCAAATAGGGAATCAATTAGTGCAAGAAATAATCTGCAGCAGTAATGTTTGATGCTTTTATGTCAGTCTTACATTCTGAGTGAGCTGAAGGAAAGCCTGTGAGAGCTTTTGGTAGTAGCCCTCAACAGTGGGACTGCCGTAGCTGCCATGCGTGTTGCAACAGCAAACCATATAATGCAGCTGGGGAGTGGTGACCAGACCATAGTCTTAAAGAGAAGCACACACCCAGAATAATCAACAGGGCAATTTATCAACCTTTGTACTGTCATATCTGCAGGCAAACAAGCTGTAATTATAATCTGAACAATAATGCAAAGACAACTTTAAATAAGCTTTAAGCCAAGTAATTGAGGTGAAAGTTTTATAATCCATAACCACAACCATGAGTTTTGCCGCCCAAACTGGAAACGCCATCCAACACAGCATGAGACAGACTAGCACTGCTTGGTCTGTAGAAAACAAAGAGAAATAAAACACAAAACATATATTTTCTACATTTAATTAATTGACATGCAATTGACATTAATTGAGAACAATTGAAATGTAAATCAAGCCAACTATTCAGAACTAACAAACATATTATATATCAAATTACATGCTTTAAAATTTGGTGGTTGTTGTTCTTTATTTATTGTTTTTTTCTTGTTGTGGAATAAAATAACATTTCTATTGTTTACAAAACAACTTGTACTTCATAAATCATGCTTTGGAAGAGTTGGTTAATAAAATATCAAAATTGGTGATCTGGTTGATCTCAAAACTCCACAGATAATTTCTAAAACACACAAACTAGTGTGTGTAAAAAAAAAAAAAGAAAAAAAAAATAGTGTAAAATAAAAAATAAGCAAATTCAATTACATCATACTTTAATAATTAATTAATTTAAAGTTTTTTACTTAAATATTTTATGACTTGTAGTGATTATGCTAAAAATATTTTTAATAAATTTTTTAGCCCTATATTTGATCTCAAAAACCCACATATAATTTATTAAACACATTATTTGTAAATTTAATTAGTGTGTAAAAAAGTAAAAAAAAAAAAAAGTGTAAAAAGAGTAAAATAAAATAAATATATAAATAAATAATGTGTTTTATGAATTATCTGCAATTCAATTACATCAGATTTTAATTAATTAATTAATTAAATGTTTTTAACTTAAAGAACATTTTCTGACTTAAAGTCATGACACTAAAGTATTAAAAAGTATAAATACTTTTTCAGCCCTATATTTGATCTCAAAACCCCATATATAATTTACAACACATTATTTGTATATTAAATCAGTGTGTAAGTTTTTAAAAAAGTAGTATAAAATAAAAAAATAATGTGTTCTATAAATTATCTGCAATTCAATTACATCAGATTTTAATTAATTAACTTATTTAATGTTTTTAACTAAAAGAAAATTCTTTTAGTGATGACATTAAAAGTATTTGTTATTACTTTTTCAGCCTATTTTATCTCAAAACTCAAAAATCTCATTTAGAAAACACATTATTTAAATTTTTCTTACACCACTTTTTACACATTAATTTAATTTACACATGCATTCAGAGGCTCTTTAAAAAAATAGCTATATAAAACAAAAATATAACTATATAAAAGTAAAATATCTATATAAAACTATAAGAACAAACATAAAACAGATGTTATTTTAAGTTATAAGTTATTTTTAAATAAAAAATATTATTTTATGAATAAATATTTGAAATTACATTTTTAAACGTAATTTTTGCTAATCAAGATTCAAAAACAGATAATTTGTACAATATGTGTAATATCTGAAACTGTTGTATTGAAAGTCTTCCGTATAAATTTCTGTATAATTTTTGTATATATCTAGTAGTGAAAGTGACGCTTATTAGATTTATAATCAAAAAAAGGGTATGCATAATAAACTAAGGCTTCAGCTTACACCTTTTTCAGTTAATATGTATAATTATGCATTTTCATTCTCAGACTGGGAAACCTCTGTCGACCTCTTTTCTGTCGACCTCTTTTCTGACTTGATCTACTGGCTTGGCCACTATGAAGTCTACAGGTTTGGGAACTTCTCTGTTTGTGCTTAAACTTTCAGTTTTAACATTGGTTAACCAGTGTTGCCACAGTGTAAACAGAAGGTTACCTGGTGTCTTTGCCAATGTAGATGCTCGCAGGCTCACTCATGTCAATCTCCTCTTTCTCAATAACATCCTTCAGTTCTTTGAGAAGAGAGTCCTGCTCTGCGTTAGCGAGTTGTGTGGCGTATCCCTCCCAAGTTGCTGTCACCATCTCCCCCATAGGGTCAATTAGCTTCACCCCATTGTCTTCCTGGAAATCATGATGATAACATTATAGGAACTTCTTCACCACTATTATATTGTTATAACAGTAAATGTGGACACACATGGGTGAGTTTCTCACCTCTGGGTTATGAGAAGCGGTCACCATGACTCCAATGGTGGATTTTGTCTTTTTGGACCTCAAAGTGGCCAACAGACCCATGCGAAACATGATGTGATCCAGATGTTTGGCTTGAGTGCGGAATCCAGCTGTGCCATACTGCAATGTCAGGCCCTCCGGCTTCGGATGCAGCTTGGACTTTTGGGATACTTCCTCAAACTGAGCCATCTCTGAAAACAAACACAGAAAGAACTAAGCTTGATTTATTTATTTTGATAAAATTATTTTCTTTAAAACATTTATAGAGGGTTTTCAGTCGGCCACTGAACTAAACAAAACTATCAGCATATTTTGCTCATTATTGCTGCTGAAAATGGTCAATTATTGTCATGTTTTGGGCTGTGCTAATCGGTCGGACTGGGAAAAACATTTAAGGTACCATAGACTGACAAAAGTTCTGCAACAAATCAAGGAGAAGAGTGCAAAAACTGTCATTTGTGGTTGGTCAAACTGAGCCAGGATTTCCAGGGCAAGAATCTTTACAACATTCGTGTTTGTGCTTATCATTTCCGGTCAGGTAGGTAAAATATTAAGCTAATATCTTAATTAATACAGCTCGTACGTATCTTTACCACTTATTAACTTTAGTTTGTCAAAATATTGTGCCCTTCCTGCTTACTAAGTCCTTCTCGATAAAATTTACATGTCACGCCACAGATGCTGTGCATGCGCTCAGGACAGCAAAACAGAGGTAAAAAATGATATAAATACTGTTCAGTTTCTCGCACAAACTGATCATTTCGTGTCTTAGGACATCAGTGTATCATCACGAGTCGCAGGGTTTAATTTGGTTTTGTTTGTGTATGTTTGTTTTTTTTACTCTCAAAGATTTGGTAGCCATTGACTGCCATATGACGACCGACAGACTGCAACGGTTTGAGTTAAAAATCTTCGTTCTGACAGTTCTACTGAAGAAACGAAGTCACCTACATCTTGGACGCCCCGGGGGTAAGCTGAAAAACATAAAATTTTCATTTGTGGATGAACTATCCCTTTAACCGTACAATCCATGCTGTTGTTTACAACTGAGTATCGCCAATACCGCCGCACATCCGGGTAACTGACCAAACCGTGACGTAAGTGCAAACCCACTAATTAACATTAAACCACTGCATATAAGAATTATTAGCATGTGCTTCATGGATATGCATTGCAGAGTTTGAACTATAAACATAAAAAGTGTTAAAAACCCCAAACAGTTTGTGATTTATGACGCACATATATGCAATAACCAAAACAATAATTGATTAATCAATCCCGAGATAGAAATCAATACCCAATCATTCTGATTTTCCAAGTAAAGTTTGATTTTGAACACAATTATAAATTGTAATCATTTATTCAATTATTACAGTTACCACAATCAGTTATTACAACTCTGAAATGAATGAATGAAATTCCTAATCACACAAATGCACGCATTATCAGCGCTTACAACCAAAAGCAAGACATATGAAAACTAATTACAGTTGTTTTTTGTTATCTGCTATAAATCATTTTAATATGATAACAGCTGATGAAGTTTATACTCACTTTGCTGTTTCTGCGAGTGAAGGGCGTGCGCAGTGCTTCCTATTTCCTTGATTACGTGGCTACAATGACGCACGTCGCCACGCCCCCTCTCCTGACGTACACAGGATCTTGACGCATATTTTAATCGAATTACTCCAGTTTAACCCACAGATCAAAGTCTAACTATATTACAGGCTTGCAGGGTGTGCTAACTGATAATATTTATAGTTATTCCTGAGATATATATAATATTTTATGTAAACTAATCATGCCGTTGTAAAGTCTATTTACTGATTTTAACTAATTTAATTAAAGCACGATTTTTTATTTCAGCAAACTCAGTTACACCCGAATTTTATTAAATAATTAATTGAATGTTTTTAACTTCTAGAACATCTTCTCTGTTTATTTATTATTATTTTTTTTTCATTTTTTAGGTTCATTATCAGCTGTGTAAACATGCTCCAATGCTGCAGATGTTGTAACTTTGTTTGCACTATTGGGGCATGGCTTCTCAAATGCCCCTGCACTGTTTACAATTGTTACCAAACTTTGTGCTTTTCATGATGTCCACACCAGAAAATGAAAAACACAATAGGGGCCCTTCACGGTTTAAAAAGAGACGTTAACACACATGTCTGATGTGTGACAAAATGAAGTAGACAAGCAGACACAGAATAAGGAGAGAGAGAAAGTCGGTGGCCCCTGGCCAATAACAGTTTACTGTTAAGCTCCCTCTCAGTGAGGACTGACCCTCACACACACAAACTAACACTCTATATCATGTGCTGAAAGAGCTTTTAGTAATCTGTGTGGTGGACCTAACAAAAACGCTCTTGGATTCAAATGCATTCTCTGTTGTTTGTTTTTATGTTGCTGTTGAGGAAAAGTGAACTTTGCAGCTGCTTCAACAAGAAGAGGAGGTCCTCATGGTAGATTCTTGCGTCCCGCTGAGTGCGCTGTACCTACACACATACACAGCACAATGGCACATGGCTTTCCCTGTCTAAAAGGCTTTAATTACTGGTGTTGATGAATCTGGAGAAGACTGCTTGCTTTGTTTCTGGCTTGATCTCTGAGCTGGATGGTGAGTTTCCTGGGTTACTCTGCATGAAAGGAGGTGCAAAACAAGCAGCATATAAAGAGCAAAGGAGGAAAGTTTACTGGTCTTACTACTTCTGACTGGTGAGTAGGAAAAAAATGATTGATGAGTCTCATATTTTCATGCATTTGCTTTTCAGATATTTACTATGTTTACCAAAAGGGATTTAATAACATCCTCATGAGTGAAAAATAAAGGTTCTTTATTGGCATCTCTGTGGAGAACCCTTAACATCCGTGGAAATTTTCCATTTCACAGCCCAGCTAACAAAAATATATTCTAAGAATGTTTTGCTAATATCCCATTAGTTACGAAAACATTATTTCTGAATGTTCTCTGAACACTCAAAATGTCCAGATTTTTAAATGTTTTTAAATAGTTTTTTTGGTTTTGTGAATGTCATCATTTTGCAAAAAACTGGGGTAGCATTAATTTTGGATGCTCTTTAAAAAGTAATTAAAGCATTATATCATTCTGACTACCAGGGGAAAAAAGTTTTGTGAAAAGTAGTATTTTTATGTCATTACATTGTTTAGAGCAAAAAAGAAAAATAAAATTTTTGAAAAATGATATTTTATTCATATGTTATTGTATGTCGTATATTGAGGACAACAGGACTTTAAAAATTCCTGTTTTAGAAAAATATAAAGACATGAATAGACATGAAAAGGCAAAAAACAGTGGGATTTTTTGTTTTAATCACAAATTAATTTTTATTTTTTATACAAAACTTGATGATTCAAGTTTTTTCTTTGCGCAATATGTGTGTAAAATGGCCATAAACAGGTTTCCCATTATATACAATGTGTCTATAAACTTTATATAATTTGCTAATTAATTTTTGTTAGTTTTTGGGGCAACATGTAATGAAAAAAAAGTGTAATAATACGGGGAAACAACTGGCAAAATTTCCATAATTATAACTATTCACTTTTCGTGTCTCCCAAAGTCCTGGTGTCCTATACAGTGGACATGTATAAAATTGATGTCCTGTTTCATAACAAAAAGTCACATTTTGTTTTGAAACCCCACAACATTTTCCTGCAATGTTTACAACAAATAGTTTGAAAATTAGTTTCATTAGTTTCCATACAGGTGTTACAATTGATCACTAAATTAATGTCATTTTTAAAGACCAAGGAGAGGGAGTGGTCATAGTGAAATTTCCAATCATTTGTTATGTCTGAAAGCCCTGAATGGGCTCTTTACAGGACATCCAGACTTAAAACTGCGACATGTACGGTCTCAGAGAAACTGCTAACAAAAATAATACTCCATAGCTGATAGTCAGGAGGATATAAACGTCAATGTAGAACTTTTAGTAAAATTAAAGTTCAAAAAACAATGTATAAAAAATGTTTTGGTGCTAACATTTTGAGATTATTATTAAAAACCAGATGGCATTCTTAAAAATAAAGGTTCTTTATTGGCATCAGTGGTTACATGAAGAACCTTTAACATCTATGGAACCTGGACAAAAGGTTCTTTGTTGTGGAAAAGGTTTCTTTGGATTTTTAAAATGTTCTTCACACTAAAAATAAATGGTTATTTTTAGAACTGTTCGATGAAAGGTTCTTTGTGGAACCAACATGGCTCTTTTTATGGCATTGCTGCTAAAACCCTCTTTTGGAACCTTTTTAAAACTCTGAACAAACATTCTATTTTGGAAGAACTTGTTGTTCAAAACTTTGAAAGCCAAAGCTCTGAGAATAATGACTGAAAAGGTCATTTATAGTGTTATTTACAGTAAGAAAAAATGGTTCTTTTAAGAACTGTTCACTGAAAGGTTCTTTTTGGAACCAAACGTGACACTTCTATGGCATTGCCATGAAAACGCTGATTTAGAATTGTTTTTTAGTCTTTGAAGGTGTTTCATATGTCTTCTTTTGTGTGTGTGTGTGTGCAAATTATGTGTGTATATTCTTTGTGCAGATCAAAATTGGCCACTGAGACATGAAGGTCTCTAAAAAAGAAGCCACCACTGATAATGCGTCAGATGAAGGTACTGAAAAAACAGTGAAAGATGATGCAGTTCATCTCAAGAGGCAGATAACCCTGCTGCCGTCTATTTCCTTCATCATCGGCACCGTGGTGGGCAGCGGCATCTTTGTCGCCCCCAAAGGCGTGTTGATGAATTCGGGCAGTGTCGGGTTGTCCCTGCTTGTCTGGACTCTGTGTGGCGTCCTCTCCACTTTTGGTGAGGAACATCTTCAATGCTTATCTGGTCAAAAGTTTGAATTAACGTTTAATATTTTTGAAAGAAGTCTCTTATGCTTAACCAAGGCTGCATTTATATAAGCAAAAATGGAGTAATATTGTGAATAATTTCTGTTTTAATATTCCTGTAATGCAAAGCTGAATTCAGCATCATTACTCCATTCTTCAGTGTCACATGATCTTTCAGAAATCATTCTGAAATTTTTATTAACATCAATGTTGAAAATACTTTTTGCTGCTTAATATTTAACTCTACTATTCAAAAGTTTGGGATAAGTAAGATTTACAAGAAAAATATTTAGCAAGGATGCATTAAACTGATCAAATCTGACAGTTAAAGTGACAGTGGAAAAAGTATCTGTCAGCATTTCGTCTTGTTTAGTAGTGTTTTTGTTCATGTGTCTTGGTTTCATGTTTCCCCTTGCAGTTTAGTCTTTAACATGCCTTAGTTAGTTTCCTTAGTTACTGATTATGTTCACCTGTCCATCATTAATCACTCAAAAATGTTGTCCAAAATTATGTCATCATTTACTTGCCCTCAAGTTGATGTATAAGTATCTTATAACACAAAAGAAGACATTTCGAAGAATGATGATAACCAAACAGTTGACGGTAGCCACTGACTTCCAAGTTTTATTCATATTTTAAATGTAGCATGTTCCCATCAGGTGCTTTATGCTATGCTGAGCTGGGCACAACCTTTAAAAAATCAGGCGGTCATTACACCTACCTGTTGGAGACCCTGGGGCCTCTGCCTGCTTTCCTGCGACTGTGGACTGAGTTCATATTCGTCAGGTGTGTGTGCATGCAGTGTTTTTATTTCGCTCTGCTCGCCGAATTGTGAGTGAGTCCAATTATAATGTCATTTTAGACCTGCAGTGGCCACGTACGTGTCTCTGGCTTTTGGCCAGTATGTAGTGGAGCCGTTATTCATGCCGTGTGCCGCTCCAACAGTTCTGGTCAAAATCGTCAGCATGCTGGCAGTCAGTGAGTGACATTACTTCATGGTCTAAACATCTAAATCTGTCGAAAAAGCTACAAATGATGTTGTAAAACTGTAAACTGTTCTACCTAGCGTTTGTGGTGGCAGTGAACTGCTGGAGTGTGTCAATGGCAGCTCGTATCCAAATCTTGCTGACCTTTATCAAGATGTTTGCTCTGATTCTGATCATCGTGCCAGGCATCATGGCTTTGGTCAATGGTAAGAGTAACATGTTGTTTCATCTTACTCTGGAAGGTTTTCGAACAAAGTATATTCATTTTACTTCCATAGACCTTTACTTTAAGATTAAAAAGCATTTTTTCATGCTGCAATGGTTCATCAATAGGAATGCATATAGAGTGTTTTCATGGCGCATCGTTAATCGGCCATATTGGCGGCACTGAACAAATCTTGTATATTTTGTTGATTATTCCTGCTGAAAATGATCAATTATTGTCATATTTTGAGCTGTACTAATCAGTCGGACCAGGAAAAACATTTGGAGTGCTATAGACTCCCAAAAGTTATAACAAATCAAGAAAAAAATTGTGGTTGGCCAAACTGAACTAAGATTTCCAATCTTGACAACATTTTGTTCTTATCATTTGTGGTCAGGTAGATGAAATATTAGGCTAATATTTTAATTAATGCAGCTTGTATGTATCTTTACCACCTGTTAACTTAGCAGAACAACGTATTCAGTGGTACATTAACCGTGCAATTAATGCTGTTGTTTACATCCAAGTATCGCCATTATGATTGAGCATCCAGGTAACTGACCAAATCATAACATGATTTTTAGACAAATCGAGATCAAAAGAGATGTAAAATAAATTAATAAAAATCAATCTGAGTAGCATAATGTGTAAAGCCTCATTTGAAACTCTGGTGAAAATAGGATTGAATGCAAATAGTGGAATTTTAAATGGTCATATCGCTTAAATTTGTATTAATCTAAATAGTTTTTTAAAAAATAAAAATATATATGTATTTTGATATTCTTGGCACATTTCAAAAGTTTGGTTCCTATACAAAATCTATGCATTGTAAGAATTTTTATATGTATCACTTTGGGGTCAAAACGAACCCGAATGCATATTTAGAAAAAAGGCAGGAAATGTACTTACTATTTCCGTTTTTTTCTGTTTTAGGGAAAACTGAAAATTTCCAGAATGCCTTTGACTCAGAGTCTTTATCTCTGACCAAACTTCCTTTGGCCTTTTATTCAGGACTTTATGCATATGGTGGATGGTGGGTATCAGCAGCAGTGTCAAAATATATAGAAATCTGAAGTAAGGGATTTCAAAAAAACATGTAAAAATGTTTATTTTTGCTTGCAGGTTTTATTTAAATTTCATAACTGAAGAGATAATTAACCCAAACAGGTATTCAGAACTTCCTGCATTGCATAATTGTTAACTTTAAAATTATCTAAAGGCACTTTGATTCATTTCTCATATATTCTTGTTAGAACCATCCCATTGGCCATCATATTTTCTATGGTGACTGTTACCGTGTTTTACGTGACGGTCAATGTGGCTTACTACACCATGATGACCGCAAATGAGTTACTGATGTCAGAGGCCGTGGCAGTGGTTAGTAGTTTTCTTTGGAGATGCTATTACAGGCTTTAGTTTGGAGAGTAAATGACTGTTTCATGCATTGCAGACTTTTGCAAGTCGGGCTTTGCAGGGTGTAGCTCCAGCAATACCAGTATTAGTTGCTCTTTCCTGCCTTGGAGCTCTTAATGGAGGATTTTTTGGTACACCCAGGTGAGTACATCAGAAACATAAAGGCAAAAGAATTTTTGCATCTAAATGTGTTTTATCTTTGCAGACTTTGACTTTGAGAAGTTAAAAGTTAAAAGAATAGTTCACTCGAAAATGAACATTTGCTAAAAATTTACTCACTCCGGCCATCCAAGGTGCTAATGAGTTTGTTTTTTCATCTGAACAGATTTGAAGAAATTTAGCATTACTGTACTTGCTCTCCAATGAATCCTCTGCAGTGAATGTGTGCCGTCAGAATGAGAGTCCAAAAAGCTGATAGAAACCTCAGTAATCCATAAAGTAGTAAATCAATTAACGTTTAACTTCAAAACATATTGTTTGTGGCTAACATATGAGTCTGGAGGAAGCATTTATATGGATTACGGACTCATGTTTTAGTCAGAAACGATGGTTTAGACTTAAAACGGCTTAATGATGGATTTGTTTCTTACAAACATGCAGCTTTTCACTTCACATGATGTTAATTGATGGACTGGAGTGGTGTGGATTACTTGCGGACTATTGTGATGTTTTTATCAGCTGTTTGGACTCTCATTCTGACGGCACCCATTCGCCACAGAGGATCCATTGTGTGCAAGTGATGCAGTGCTAAATTTTTCCAAATCTGTTCCAATGAAGAAACAAACTTCTCTACATCTTGGAACAAACATTCAGCATTTTTGGATCAACTTTTCGCTTAAGATTTGATTACTCTGTTTCTGCAGGATGTTCTTTGTGGGAGCCAGAGAGGGTCACTTCCCGTCTATCTTCTCCATGATCCATATCCGCAGACAAACGCCACTGCCAGCCGTGTTATTTGTGGTACAATCACATCCATTCATTCTTTTCTCCCGGGTTCCTTCATGTCCGCTTGAAGCTTCTCCTGATGTTTGCAGTATCCTCTGGTGGCTGTCATGATGGCGAGAGGAGAGATCTTTCAGCTGATCAACTTTGCGTCGTTCTCCCGTTGGTTCTTCGTCGCCTTGGCCACTTTGGGAATGATCATCCACCGCTACAGATTTCCAGATCTTCCCAGACCATTCAAGGTCCAATTAAATGGCTGATTCTATATATTAATATGAATTTGTCACTGTATTATTAATTAAACATTGTGTTGACTGTGTTTAGGTGCCTATAGCAGTTGCGGTGATCTTTACCATAGTGTGTTTCTTCATTGTGGGCCTGTCCTTGTATTCGGACCCCTGGAATACAGGCGGCAGCTGTGCACTCACATTATCAGGAGTGCCTGTGTATTACCTGACAATCAAGAAGTCATACATACCTGAATGCTGGAAAAAAGCCTTCAGTGAGTACTGCAAAACACAGTAGTGACCAAGGACCACAAAAGCAGTCATAAGTAGTATGGGTATATTTGTAGCAATACCCAACAATACACTGTATGGGTTAAAATTATAACTTTTTCTTTTTATGCCAAACATCATTAGGATATTAAGCAAAGATTATGTACAATGAAGATATTTTGTAAATTTCCTACCGTAAATATATAAAAGATTAAATTTTGATTAGTAATATGCATTGCTAAGGATATCATTTGGGCAACTTTACATTTTTTTTTTTTTTTTTTTGCATTCCAGATTTCCAAATAGTTGTATCTCGGCCAAATATTGTTCTATCCTAACAATGGAAACCATACATCAATGGAAAGCTAATTTATTTAACTTTCAGATGATGTATAAATCTCAATTTCAAAAAATGTAATCTTACGACTGATTTTGTGGTCATAGGTCACATTTATGCCTTACCCTTACGAAAGTTAACCATGGTTTTACCACAAATAAAACCAAAAAAACATGACTAGCACAACAGTTAAATCATAGTAACCACAAAATAAACATGGTTTTGCCACACTAACCATAGTTGTTTGTAATAAAACTGTGCTTATACAAATGGTAATAAGTATATATAAAATATAAACATGGTTACTACACATTTACTATAATAAAACCATAGTTCATTTTAGGGTAAATCTATAAACTAAACGTTCATTGCTAGATCTTAGTCAGATTAGGCTCCATATGTATTGAATTTAACTTGAATTTAAGATCACCCAGTGCAATCATTTGACATCATCCAAATAATGGCGCCCCCCATAGTCAAAAATATGTATAAAACAATGTGGATTTTTTAAATAAGGCAAAACTTTCAGGGGTTTTCTACTACATATTTTATTAAGACATCATTTATGTTATTTTAAGCCATACAAGAGTTCCCTTTAAACAACAGTACAATCCATTGAACGCACTGTATTTCTATTCCTCAAAGCCTCGTTTTCACTCCAATCAAAAAAGAAATATGGCGCTACACTAGCTAAAGTTAATAGAGGCAGAAAATATCTAATGATTGACCTCTACTTCCTCCTTTTTAGATAATTTAAGCCTACATCTGCAGATACTCCTGGAAGTGGCTCAGCAGGAAGTTAAGACCTACTGATGGAGCTTCACCAAACACCAGCTGAACTCTTGCTGACTAACAGACCCAAGTGTTGCAGAGGGCATCAAAGTTTCAGAGTTACATTTTGGAGGTGCTTGCTATTACTATTGCCCATAAGTACCCTAACAACATCCTCGCAAGTAAGACTTTAGTTGATCTTTGAAAAGCAAATGACGCTATTTTTAATGAAGCCTGAAAGGTTTCCGTCCAGGGCCGGAGTGGGACTTATTTTCAGCCCTCGTGTTTTATGCCTTAGACTGGCTCACTTTAGTACATTCCTATTTCATATTTAGTTCTTTTGTTTTTGAATTTTCCTACTCTTGTAGGATCATCTATTTCATCTACTGTAAGATCACTTACTGTGGTGTAATGAAAATTGATGTTTCATAAGCTTATTGTTGTACTTTATTCTTTCTGCATTTTTCTTAATGTTGTATGCTAAGACATTGAGCAGTCAAATAATTCCTGAATCCCACTAGTTTTTTGCTACAGTGTTTGTACAAGAAGTTTGTACAACTTGTTTATAGTTGTGAGAAAGTGGTGAACTGTTTCATGAATTGTGTGTTAGGAATCAAGAAAAACTGTAAGACAACATTTAGGAAAATGTAAACAATTGGAAAATCTTCTGATTATATAAAACTATACTCTCAGTACTTCATGGATAAATGAAACTGTTATATGCATTTATTTCTGTTTAAAAGTATGGAAATTGATTTTTAAAAATAAGCTTCAAATAGGCCTATTCCTTATCATGTGGTTCTCTCTAGTGGACACCATTAATATTTTAAGCCTCAGGTTATGTTATCACAGGCTTTGATAATAAAATAAACTGCATAAATGATTGATTTTTTTGTTTGTTTGTTTCATGGTAAATTCATGAAACAATTTACTACTTTCTCACAACTATAAGCACATTCGCATAACAAACAAACCTGTACAAACTTGCTTGTCAAAATCAAATACTCCAGCCAAAAACCCTTACTTCTACTAATATCAAACTTTGGCCTCAGATGACAAAACCTCCAAATACACAGACAACTGCCCAGTGAACACTGAAGCAGCATAGACGTAGTTGTTAGCTGTTTAGTTGCTCCCGTCCGATAGTTAATCAAGCAACAAAAGAAAGACAATCACTCACTGCTCTTGACAGAATCACTTTAGTAGCCCCAATAAAGATTCATCTAAATGTATTTATATAAATAAATACATCTGCTTAAAAGAGTGAAGAATGTGGTAAACAAGTTGAATGCATAATTAGCCTATAACCATTGGCATTTCATTGAAGACAACCATGTTCTTGTACCTTTATGAAATGGTTTCATTTAACAATGTTAATATAAAGGCATGTTGCATGTCACAGGAGTTAAATCTGTGTCATCATAATAAAACCTATATAATATCAAACCTATATACTGATTTTGGTCATTTTAGAGAAATGCTTAATAAATGCATTAACTGAACCATTATATTTTAGCCGACTAAATATACTGTGTATTTAGTCAACTAAAACTAAAACAATTCAGATGACTAAAATCTGACTAAAACTAAATGGCATTTTAGTTAAAAGACTATGACTAAGACTAAATCAAAATGAACACTGATATGAGTCAAAGAGTTTAATCCAAGTCTTGTGAAAAGATACTATCACTTCATATGATGAACTATCCCTTAAAGCATGTTTTTTGTAATAATTCACAAATGCATTTTTATAAAGTATTCCTTTATTCTGAAAAAGTAAGTACAATTGTTAGAGAAACCAAATTGTATGCTTTGTTGGAAATGACAATGGGTGTTTCTGGTCAAAGCCTGTACCTCAGTAAAATACTTAGGTAGATAACATTCATATTTCAATACAGTCCTCAAAAATAGTACAAAACACATTCTGTTATGGTTCTTTCATTGCCAGAGGATCTGAACGAGACGTCTTTTTGTGTATCACCAAAAGGTACACCGTTGAGAAAGGTTAAAGTTGTTTGCATGGCTTTGAATTGCAAGGCACTTGACAGCTTATCAAATGTCTGTTCATCAATGCACTATTATTAGTAAAAAGTACTTAATTTCTAATGCTCATGTAACACCTTAACACCATGGATCTGTCAACCGTGTAGTTTTTGTCCATTTTTATGACATTTAGCTGTTTTTCATTGGAAGAATACAATACAATGCATTATGAATTAACACCGCTACATTCTGATGGTTATCTTCTAAGCATATATGAACTCTGCATGCTCACTAATCATTCTACATTTGCAAATGAACATTAAAAGCTTTGTACTAAACCACAAATCTCTTTGAATGCTCATCTTGGTCATATCCAACACCCAGAACACGGTCTTAAATCATTCCTAATAGCAAAAACACATGAATGCAAAAAAGCAGCAGCAGCAGCAGCAGAGAGGACTCACTATTCTGACATGCTTGTAACCATGGAAACACACATTATGGGATGTTATAAACAGCTCGATACACTCCAGATGAATGACTGGCAAATTCTAGAACAGTGTAACACTTACATGACCATCTGCAATTAATGAACAATCCTTAAAGGGACCGTCCACCCAAAAATTAAAAATTCTATCATTTACTCATCCTCAAGTTGTTTCAAACCTGTAGGAGTTTCTTCCTTCAGCTGAGCATAAAGGAAGATATTCTTCAAAACATCTTTTGTTTTCAAAAAAAGAAACAGGTTTGGAACAAGTGTTGGATGAGTAAATGAGAAAATTTTTGGGTGAACTATCCATTTAATTCAAATGCGACTTTATTTTACACCCCACATTCCCTTAAAAATCTCTTTTTGTGTGCTATTTTTTACCATCAGTGTATCTGGGTAATCCAAGGAGTTCAATATTCTTCCAAAACAAAGAAATACTGTAAAACTGGGTAGTGTAAATTAATTAATCTGCTAAATCTTTATATCCACTTATAATACACACACACATACTCTCTCTCTCTGTCACACACACTCATATTTATATATTACAACTTGTGCAAATTATTCTTATCTAAGTACATTCGTCACTAACAGTTTTGAGCGCAAATAAAGGCCTAGACATTCAAAACACAACATGTACAGTAAAAGGCAGTGAAATAGCAATAGAAATTAAGAAAATACTTAAGAGATCAATAGCAAGTAAATAAGAAGGAAGTATAAGCAGCTTGGATAAAGAAAAAGGAGTCACTTGAGCTCCGGGATTAACTGGGACCAGCTGATGTTTGCCATCCCGAGATCATCCTCCAGATTGGAGAAGCTGATATCCACTAGGATTTTACTCAGGCTGTCGTTCATGGTATCCAGAACGAGCCCTTCGGTGAGAGAGCGGTTGGTGGCGTCCGCTTGCAGCAGCTCTCTGGAGCACGTCGGTGTGGAGCGTCTCGGAGAGGGTCTGGAGCAGGTGAGCAGCTCTCGAGGGGAGCTGAAGAGCGGGAGCTCTTTGAAAGGCGTGCTGGTGAAGCTGAGAGG
>JAHKKF010534151.1:0-23562 GCA_019740295.1 Labeo calbasu
AATAAAACAAAGTAATATTACCATTGTAATATTTCACTATAAAATAGTATTTAAAAAAGTAATAATATTATTATTATTAAAATAAACATTAAAAAAAAAGTAATATTACTATTGTAATATCTCTAAAGAAAGGGAAAACGATAAAATAATGGCTAAAAATAAACATTAAAGTAACATTGCTATTGTAATATTTCACTGTAAAAAGTAGTATTTAAGAAAAATGCAATATTATTACAATTATTACTAAAAATAAATATTACTAAAACAAAAAGTAATATTGCCATTGTAATATTTCCCTAAAGAAAGGAAAAACTATCAAATAAATTATGACTAAAAAGAAACATTAAACAAAAAACTAAGTGTTATTGTAATATTTCATTGTAAAAAAAGTATTTAAGTAAAACACTAATTATTATTACTAAAACATTACTAAAACAAAAAGAATTATTACTATTGTAATATTTTACTAAAGAAAGGAAAAACTATAAATAATTAGTTTGACTAAAAATATTATTTAAAAAAGTAATATTGCTATTGTAATATTTCACTGTAAAAAGTAATTAAGCAAAACAACATTTTCTATTACAACTGTAAAATTACAATACTAATATTTATGAAATTCAAGATGCTCCAAGATGCTGACAGCACTGGTGGAGCATGAGCAGCTCTTGTGTAAACGAACACAGTGCTGCGCTTCACTCTGCATGGATTTACTTAATGAAATCACTGCTTTGTCAGCTTTTGTCGTGCAGCTCTACCAGCATCCATATGTCCAGACGGACTCACCGACAAAGTAGTTCATCATCTGCGGCGTATGATGAGGCGTGGGCGCGATGCGCAGCAGCTCCTCTCCACGCGCCACCGTGGGGTAGTTAATGGCCTGGACGTAGATGTTGTAGCGGCTCATCATGATGTCACACACCTGTGTGTTTTTCTCAGCGTCCGCCACCTGATGGCACACATTTGAGTCAGTCACGCAGGTCTGAGTTTCAGTTATTGTGAACAAACACAGGTGTTATGGGCATGTACGTACTCTGACGGGAATGATGTGGCTCGGACAGTGAACCACCGGCAGGCCCGTGTCCATCAACATTTGCCGCAGCAGCTTGACGTTGCGCTGGTGTTTGCGGCGAAGCGCGCGGCCTTCCTCGCTCTTCAGGATCTGAATGGACTCGCGGGCGCCAGCCAGCAGCATGGGGGGCAGAGACGTGGTGAAGATGAAGCCGGCGGCGTACGAACGGACCGTGTCCACCAGAGCGTTAGTGCTTGCGATGTAACCACCAACACAGCCGAATGCTTTACCTGCGCGAACACACAAGAGACTTTAGATGAAACTGAAGTGCTACAGGAAAAACCATCACAACAATTACTCACTGATCACAAGATAAAACAAACACATGAGTCACGCAATCTTGGAGGCTCTTTCTTCATTAATCGGTCACACAATTATTTAAAATAAAATAAATAAAAAATAAAAAAACTACTGTATAACTCAAATCAGATCACAATTCACTGCATGCTTTAGACTGATAAAGCTATAAATATTAGTATTCTAATTGTACACCACTAATTTTACCCACTAATTTTATTACAAATATGAAAACTACCAAACAAAAACAAAAGAAATATTTCCATTGTAATATTAAAAAAAAAAATAACACTTTTTTTTAATACTGAAATAACAGTAATTTTACTTTAGTAATTATAATAATAACAACAACAACAACAACAACAACAACAACAACAACAACACTAATAATACAATTATTTACTAAAAACTTGCTTTTAAGGAAAATATAACAATTTTAACAAACAAATATAACAAAAAAAACCCCACTATTTTTAAAAATTATTTTATGGTTAAATTACCAAAAGCAATTTGTAGTTTTGTCTTCATTTTTTTTTTACACTATTTATATATAGTACTAATAATACAAATGATAAGTGTTGTTATTATGATATATTATTTTATAGCTATATTAAACAAATAAGCACAGCAAAAGTGGAAAAATAAGTAATATATATAAATATTATTATTAAAAAAAGTAAAGTTACTAAAACAAAAACTGCTATTGTAATATTTCGCTAAAGAAAACAAGTATTCAGGAAAAGAATAAAAAATAAATAATTACTAAAACATTAAATTAAAAAGTAATATTGCTATTGTAATTTTTTATATTAATAATATTATTATTATTTCAAAGCAACTTCTTGCTTTGCTTTTATTAAATTTATTTATTTTTACAGTTTTTATATTTAGTACTAATAATACAAATAATAATAGTGTTGTTATTATATATTATTGTTATAACTATATTACACTATATTAAAAAACTAAATTTTGGCTAAATTGTGCAGCCCTACAAACAAGCACAGCAAACCTGGATTTTTTTATTTTTTTTAATGTTTAAATACTAAACGTTTATTTATTTATTTATTATTATTTTAACATATTTATGTGTGCCATCATGACTTCTATCAGGGGAAAAAAAATAAAATAAAAAAAAGATTTTTTTGTGCAAACTGTGCAGTCTGGGTGTCATGTTACTGCTTATCATTTATCTTGTTTTTAAGTCACGTCCACTAGATTCTGCCAAAACTGGTAAGGGACGACATGAATAAACAGGTTTGGTTTGTGTTGTGAGGGAGTATTCAGCAGCTGTACGTGACTGTCGGGGCGTCTCAACCCGGGCTGACAAACGGCCATTCAACAGCCTTCAGGGTAATTCAATGAGAGCGAAACAAGAGCGCTGGTCTCCAAGCAACAGTAGATGAGCTTGAGCTCTGTGTTTCCTCTAGAGCATTGAGTGACAAGCCGAGCGCCATTAAACAGACCCAACTCACCCAGAGTGCCAGAAATTATGTCCATCTTGTTCATGACTCCATCGCGATCTCCGATGCCGCCTCCTCTGGGTCCATACAGCCCCACTGCGTGCACCTCGTCCACAAACGTGATGGCACCAAACTCATGGGCCACATCGCACATCTCTTCCAGCGGACACACAGCACCTGACACCACAAACGAGACTCTGTGAGCACCAAAGTGCAAACTCTCCTCACCCAAGCGTACAACAAAGAGCCTGTGACTGACCGTCCATGGAGTGCACCGTCTCAAAGGCCACGATCTTGGGAGTGGAGGGATCAGATTTCTCCAGCAATTCACGCAAATGCTTAGCGTCATTGTGACGGAAGATAAACTTCTTGGCGCCGCTGTTCCTGATGCCCTGAATCATTGAGGCGTGATTGCCCGCATCTGAATAGATCTCACAACCTGAAGAGAAACAACAGAAGAGCTGCTATCAGAAACCCGACTGTCCAAATGGGTGAATCTTACAAAGGAATACAAACACAAAAGGAACAGAAAAGGAAACAAAGCCTCTTTTTAGATTAAAATCACATTATTTTCATGAGAATCACAGAGAAATAAATCTCATTGCATTTATAGTAAATGATGTGGGTGTACAAAATTACTTTAGGGTTTAAATGATCATTGATCAATGAGACTTTGAGAGAACATTTTTTCACGCAAAACATGAAATGGAAATAATCACCAGGCAGCATCTTAGCGAGCGTGAAGAGCGTGGAGTCATTGGCCACGAAACACGAGGTGAAGAGCAAGGCAGCGTCCTTCCCGTGAAGATCAGCCAGCTCGTGCTCCAAATCCACATGAAACTTACTTGTCCCCGATATATTTCGAGTCCCACCAGCTCCTGAACCATGTTTCCCTAAAGTGTCCCTGTTAAAAGAGAATGCAGAGTCTGAATTTCAGCTCAAAATCATTATATTTTGCATTTGAAAGTCTATTTTAACAGCCCTTTAGCATTTTAATGACCCATTTGCTAAAAACACAAAAGCAAAAATTACATATAGACCTGAAAATGGTCATTTTGTGCAAAGGATGAGATGATCCGCACTCACATTATGGTCTGCACCACCCGTGGGTGGCGGCTCATGCCGAGATAATCGTTGCTGCACCACACAGAAACGTTTCTTTTGAACGCCAGGGACGCAGTGTAATCGTCCGCCATCGGGAACTCCGTAGCTCTACGGTTCACCGTTTTAAACACACGGTACGTGTGATCGTCCTTCTTCTCCTCGATCTTCTTCTCGAAGAACTCATCATAACGAAAGTTGGACACAGCTGAAAGAGAAAAAGCAAATGTGAAACTATGTTTCAAAATAGGAAGTGGTTTACTGTAGGAGTTTCTTCACTGTAACCAAATGCACATACTTTTGGGCATGTTCTCCTGCAGCAGATGAGAGACCCTAGTGGGACGCTGTTTCATCAGCTTCTTCATCAGGTTTCCACCAATCTTGGTGTCTTTCACCAAAGGATTCAGCTCAGATTGAGCGACGTCTGAAAAACAGGCCACGTTCAAAGCAGTGAGTGCTTCAGTGAAAAAGCTGCATGTACAGCAAGAATAGACAGTTCACTAGATGAATTAGTAAGATCGACTAACAAAAGAAAGTGAAAAATTGCAGTCAAATTATTATATATATTTTTTTGTAGCAATTTGAATATTTTCAGTCATTTTAATAATAATTATAATAATAATAAACAATAGTAATTATTAATATTTTTTTAAAACAATCATTTTTATTTTATTTTGTTTCTAATTAGTATTTTTATACATTTTTACTAACACTACTACTCAATTTCTTATTTAAAAGTTGAATTTATTAAATTTGCTAATTGCAATTTTTATTTAAAAAATTATTTAAAAAAAATAATTTATATACACACACGCATATATATACATATATACACACACATTGATTTTGATCCGCTTCAGATGTTGAAATGCACACACATACTACACTAGCAGTTCAGAAAGACCACTGACCAAAAAGTTTTGTAAACGCATTACTTCACACACCCCTAACATACAGTAAACCACAGCAGAGCCCAACGCATTAAAACACTTCCTCACAAACCTTTTCGCACGGTGCGAACTTCAGAAACGTCCTCCTGAAGAGCCATGCTGGCCTGCCGCACCACACTGCTGTTCTTCTGCCCCATCTCAGCTGCCAGGAACGGGCATTTGGAGGCGGCAGCTTGACCCGTGGGTGGCACGGGGTGACCCACAGGCAGTTTGGGCATCTCTTTTGCTTCTAAATCAGAGCAGGGGGGACAAACTTCAGTAAGGCATGCAAACAAACTGAACTCGAGCATGAACGACAGTGGCTGAAGTTACTGACCCTCGCCGGGTGGAGTAGTGTTCTCAACCTTCTGGAAGCTGGAGGACGAGGAGCAGAGCGAGCGCACCAGTGGCCTCGATGCAAGGTCCATCATGACGGGACACTTCACTGCGTATGCCACCAAGGACTTTCTAGCCTGCTGCAGAAAGGTTTGGGGGACACGAGACAGGAACGGGCAGCGAATGATTGCGTCCATGGTTGATTGTCCAGAAACTCTGGAAAGAAAAACAGCATTAAAACAGTCATTTATCATACAAGAACAACTCTAAAGGTCACAGCCATAACTGGCCAGCTGGTGTGGTATGCTTCTGTAACTTCCACATGATTGGCAAAGAGCCATGAGTGTATTACAGGGACAATCGCTGAGGGACAAACGTGGACACATGGTTCAGTCTTACACTGAGTACAGTATGAGTGAGAGTAATGCTGAAGTCCTTACAGGAATTTGAGCTTCCAAACACCATGTTAAGCCTATTTCAGACCATTTTACATTAGAAGTGATTGTTGCTCACAGCTGAACCATCAACAACTACAAACTGTATCACTACAAACAATGATTTCCTCATTCAGATCAGTATGATTCCTAGGAAAGCGCCCAACCTTGACTCATGATCATTATCTCTCCTGCCCGCATCAAAAAAACTCTCACATAAATATTTGTGACTACTACACTACAGGCAAACAGTAAAATATACGATTTTCGTGTCACGTTACGAACTAAAACTGACGAATTCTGAGTTAAACTACGAAATAACGTTATGTTATGTTACATTTTGTTAGCCGATGCTAAGCTCTCACTTCACACAGTTGTCAAAATCCATCATTTATAGAGATATCTGTAGATTAAACATATAAATTAGATCTAAAAATAATCTACCACTAAAGTGAAGACTCTGACAGATTACAAAAACGCATGAAGATGATGTGGAAACGCGACGCGAACGCTAAAACGCGTCTCTCATCGAAGCCGCCGCACCGGTAAGGAATGCGTGTGAACGCGTTGCGACTCTTTAATAAACAAACTACTCACCTCACTTTTGTCCGGGATCACTGCTTTTCTCGCACTTAGACTGTCACACTGTCGGTAAATTGTATTTTGTAGTCTATGGCCTGTTTTGGTTTATGCGGTAAGCGCGTGTGTCGTTATCCTGCACTGAGGACGAACGAGAGGGCGAACAGACGCACCGGGATTATATCGAAGCCCAGCACGACCAAATATCGCGAGATGTACGTCATTGTACGCACGCCCATTTCCTTCCTAGAAATGATCAGCTCGTAAACGCTTTATAGCTTAAAAACACTTTGTTTGTGTTAGTAGTAAAATCACTACTTGATTAAAATTTCTTTATCTCAGTGGTTTGTTTATGTTATTAATGATGGTAGATGGTAATCAAACGATAAAAGAGACTTAAGGAAGTTTGACAGTCACTTACGCCCTCTTACAGGAACAGTTTCATCTAAAATGAAATTCATTGTTTACAAAACTTGTATAACGTGTTCCAGAAGTTTAGATGTTAACTTAGACAGAATGACAACATAACTTTATTATGTCAAGCTGTATTTGTATAGGGCGTTTCACAATGCACATCGTGATTAAGCAGTATTTACATACGTTATAATGTTTGTATCACCCTGTTTGGATAAATCAGTTTACATACAGTGACGACATAAACAATTAAGCATCCGAGATTTGCTGTATGGTAGGCTAAGAAGCTAAAAGAAGCAATAAAAGACAAGTCTTTAAATTTATGATTAAAGTCTTGTGTTACACACGGTAGAAAAAAAAGTCACTCGGGTTTGGAATGACATAAAGGTGAGTAAAGAATGATTTTCATTCTTGAAAATAAAATAAAAAAATGTATTTGTATCCTAATTCAATTGAAGATTGAAATGTGCCGAAAAGTGCGACACCCAGCGGTCACTTATATCATTATAAAAGTTGTTTGATCGCGCCACCTGGTGATGAAGGAGGAGGTCGCTGTAAATAGTGTAACAGTTAATTCAAAATATAAAAAAGGTGTAGACATCTAGACGTTTAGGGAAAACCAGATAGATATGATGCTTTTTAATGTGACATCTTAAAATCGTCCCATATAAACAAACTCTGAAAAAGGTGATACCCAGTGGTCCTCTTTGGGTAAGGAACATTTAATTTAATATTAAATAATATTTAATAATGGGGTAATGGCTGTGGGGTAAAATTCTACTGTTGTTAAATTTAAACTATACTTTAAGTGCCTTGGATTACTATTGTATTATCCTTAAAACAGCCTTATTATTATTGTTAATACATATCAAGGAATTACAAGATACTGAAGAGGATAACTTAAAAAAACAACAACAACAAAAAAGAGAATAAATAAATGAATAAATGAAATAGCCTAATAATTAAAGTCAATATCAAATGTAACACTACACCGGGTTATTGATTTGAACATATATGCCTTGACAAGTATATATGTATAAGACAAAATGAATGTAAGAATGTCTGTAATTTGCATTATATTATCTTTTGTCTACTGTAAGTCAGAGTCGGTCTGTAACTTGCGTGAATATAATGGGAAAATGAGCCTGACCTTATCTAACATTCTCTTCATATTGTCATATTAAGTAGGAAATCTTCTTTTATGGCAAAATGTAGCAAATCATTATACCAGTGTGGTCAAACAGAAGATCATGATGCTCACGAAACACAAAGGTCCTGGGTTTGAATCCCAAGAAATGCATGAACTAATAAAACACATAACTTTAATGCAAAGCATTAAAAGCATGTCAATATGTAATGAAGTATAGACATACTTCCTGACCAGGAGTGAATAAAATGTTATTAATGATGACTGATTTGCTGGAATAATTGTGTGTTGTGTTTTGTCACAGGAATGAGACGTGATTTCTTAAAGTTATAAAGTCCACACAAATTATTACACAACAGCTCTTTCTGTCCACTGACCCAATCGCATTTTTCCAGATATCCACCGAATCCGGTTCATGTGTGAGAACGCCCTCTACTGACGCAGAAGATAAAGTGGGTGTGACATTCCCATCTGGACTGGGAACCAGAATTTAAGTTGCTGTTGGTCTGTTTTTGAGGCAGTACAATGGCAAAAGCCAGCATTTCTCATGTGTCCATTGTATCTGGATGTCCTGAAGGATCCAGTGACCATTCCCTGTGGACAGGCTGCTGGGATCAGGAGGATCAGATGAGGGTCTACATCTGCCCTCAGTGCAGACAGACCTTCAGTCCTAGACCTGCACTCAATAAAAACAACGACAGAGCCATCAAGTCCTGTCTGGTGTGTCTGAACTTCTACTGCACAAACCACCTGCAGCAACACGAGAGCCTCTTCAAAAGAAAGAGACACAGGCTGATGGAGGCCACCGGACAACTGCAGGAGATCATTTGCCGTCAGCACGATAAGATGCTGAAGATTTACTGCCGTATTGGCCAGCGGTGTGTGTGTTATGTTTGTATGATGGAGGAGCACAAACATCACAACATCGTGTCAGCAGCAGAAGAAAGGACTGACCAACAGGTACAAAGACATAGCTTATAACTATTACATGGTTATAAGTAGTGATCGTGTCATTTACACTGATTGTCAAACCCCAATTGACACCCTAGATTAGAGGTTCTCAACTGATCTTGAAGGAGCTCCCTCAACAAACACTGCACGTCGTGGGTCTCATCAGTTCATTAGTAGAGACTCAAGGAGCTGAAATGGGTGTAACAGACAAAGAGGCATGCAAAACATGCAGTCCAGGATTGAGAAACACTTTCTTAAAAAGATAGTTCACCCAAAAATGAACATCTTGTCATTAATTACTCACCCTCATGTTGTTCCAAACCCGCGACCTTCGTTCATCTTCAGAACACAAATTAATCAATTTTTGATGAAATCCAAGAGCTTTCTGACCTTGCATAGACAGCAAAACAACTGATATGCTCAAGACCCAGGGGTGTCCAGTCCTGCTCCTGGAGGGCAAATTTCCAGCAGATTCTGTCAGCTCCAACACACCTGTCCGAACACTTCTAGTCATCCTAAAGATCTTGATTAACTGGTTCACGTGTGTTTGACTCTGTAGGATAGTGGCCCTCCAGGACCAGATTTGAAGAACCCTACAGTAAAACAGCTAAACAGTAGTAAAGCACCCTTATCTCACATTTACCTTTCACTTTATATTTGCCTTCAGCTGTTCAGCATTGACTCTTCTGTCATGTTTATCAGATTCATCGTTATTAGTTTTTTTCTACAGAGACACTTGGACAAGACAAGATGAAGCTTCCAGCAGAGAATTCAGGAGAAAGAGGAGTGTGAGGAGCTGAGAGACGCGATGGAGTCTCATAAGGTAAGAGAAGATTGAGATGCCTTCACTGCAGGAGCTTATACAGTCCCACTGAAGCCCACTGTGTGTCCTAACAGCGATCTGCACAGACAGCAGTGGAGGACAGTGAGAGGATCTTTAGTGAGCTCATCTGCTCCATTGAGAGACGCGGATCTGAGCTGATACGGCTGATCAGAGATCAGAAAAAGGCTGCAGTCAGGCGAGCTGAAGGACGACTGATGCAACTGGAGCAGGATAGCAATGATCTGAGAAGAAGAGACGCTGAGCTGGAGCAGCTTTCACACACACAGAATCACATTCAGTTCCTGAGATCTAGTAGATCTGCCCAGTGAAGCAGGTCAAATTCAAACTGTATGTTTTATGAACTTCTGTTGTGTTTGTGTTTGTTTAGAGTTTCCCGTCTCTGTCAGGAGCTCTTGGATCTACAGACGTATCCAACAATGCTGTTGGTTCTCTCTGCTCGTTTGCTGATTTAGTAAAATCTGTTCATCAGCTGAGAGAGAAACTGGAGAATTTTTACAGAGAGGAAATGAAGAAGATAACGGTTCGAGGTAAAGCACTGTGACATTACTTAAGTCTCTCAGTCTTGTAGAAATACACAGCATTCAGAATACATCTGAATTGATTTAGAGATCATTTTGGTAGAGATCACTTTCGCTGAAGTCTGTATGTG
The DNA here is from genome assembly GCA_019740295.1 of Labeo calbasu. Classification (NCBI taxonomy): domain Eukaryota; kingdom Metazoa; phylum Chordata; class Actinopteri; order Cypriniformes; family Cyprinidae; genus Labeo; species Labeo calbasu. Next base: position 10,217 of record JAHKKF010534151.1, read on the forward strand.
ACCCATTAAAGGATTAGTTCACTAAAAATTTCCTAGTAATTTATTCACCCCCATGTCTTCCGAGATGTTCATGTCTTTCTTTCTTCCGAGTAAGTCTTATCTAGCGTAACAATTGGTCATTTTCTAAAAAATTATAAAATTGTATACTTTTTAACCACAAATGGCCAAAGCGAACAGGCAAAGAATGTTAAACTCCATTTACAAAAAAAGGTAAAACAATGATTTTGGACAATTTTGAATTTGGAAAACAAAATGAGATTTTTGCCCTACATTACCTTTTTGAACAGAGATGAAGAATGCATGACCTTTCCAACGTTATTACATAATGCGTGAAGTCACACATGCGCATTGCAGAGCTAGTGCAAGATGAGTATTTGTGGATAAAAAGTATACAGCTAAAGTTTGAAGCTGCACTGAAACTGCAATTTGGACCTTAAACTCATTGGCTCCAGTTAAAGTCCACTATATGGAGAAAAATCCTGGAAAGTTTTCCTCAAAAAGCTTAATTTCTTCGCAACTGAATCTTGGATGGCATGAGGGTGAGTAAATTATCAGGTAATTTTTATTCTGGAAGTGAACTAATCCTTTAATATGATAGCATTTTAAAGCACTAAGAACTGTGTGGTATAGACAGGCTTAAATTCTGTCCATCATTTCTATTCTCAGATTATAACGGTAATATCTTTTGGTTTCTGTATAGTCACATTCACTGAGATCATTTCCACTGAAGAACCTAAGACCAGAGCAGATTTCCTCCAGTGTAAGTCATTGCCTAAATATAGACACACATCTGAACAATCAGTCTGAACTGTGCTGAATAAACCCCATACATACAAGACTTATTTTTACATTATGCATTTTGTTCTATACCCAATGATTTAACACCTGCTTACTGATTGTAAAAGATTTTTTTTTAATGAATCATTTTATGTTAATTATCACTCCTTTTATTAACATTTGTCTTTCCATTGTAGGCCTACCATTTGTGTTCTTTTAAGAAATTTTTAGTTAGTGTGTTGCAATAACGGATGCATATGGACAAGACGGCTAGACGTCTGTCTGAATATAAAAATAACCATAACAACCCATGACTTCAGTAACAAGCTGAAGTAATCAAAAAAACATTTTTGCCAGAAACAGAGGGAAAGCTTGTTGAATTGCACAAACGAAGATCCAACTATGAAAATATGAGAAAAATCTTGTCATCTTTGCCAGCGGTTCTCAACTCCAGTCCTTTGTATGTTTCTGAGTCTGACACACTCAGTTCAGCTCATGGATCTTTCTCCTAACAAGCTGATGATCTGAATCAGATGCGTTAAATGAGGGAGACATAAAATGTGCAGAGCTGTGGGCCTGAGGACTGGAGTTGAGAACCCATGCCAAGACTGGACAACTTCGGTCTGAGAGGGCCACTGTCCTGCATAGATTAGCTCCAACCTTAATCAAACACACCTGAACAAACTAATCAATGTCTTCATGATCACTAGAAAGCAACAGACAGGTTTGTTTGATTAGGATTGGAGTTTGATGATGCCCTGTCCCCTGTTTCCATGTTGAATCGTTGTGGTGATTACTGGTTCTGTTGTCATGGCTCCCAGCCCAATTTTAGTACTGTAAGTCTGTGTGATTCCAGAACAACAACATTGGTTGTTGCAATGTTTTAATTGAAAGCATGTTTCATGCATTACTAAATCAGATACAAATGTGTTTTCCCTCCATTATAATTTCTGTTGGTTAACTCTGGATTTGAACAGTGAATAAACATCGCTGTCTGTCTGAGGGGAACACAGTCATCACATCCGGTGACACAGTCCGGACGTATCCTGCTCATCCAGACAGATTTGATTGTGAGCTGCAAGTAATGTGTAAAGAGAGTGTGTAAGGACGCTGCTATTGGGAGCTGAAGGGACATGCGTCTGTATAGCAGTGTCATATAAGAGCATTGGCAGGAAAGGAACCGGTTCTGAATGTGTGTTTGGACGCAACGATCAGTCCTGGTGTTTGTCCTGCTCTTCTTCCAGATACTTATGCTGGCACTATAATATAGATGTTGCGGTGCCTGTTTCCTCCGGATGCTCTAGAATAGGAGTGTATGTGGATCTCAGTGCAGGAACTCTGTCCTTCTACAGCGTCTCTGTCACAATGAACCTCATTCACAAAGAACAGGCCACATTCACTCTATCCGGGGTTTTTAGTCGGGTCCAGGTCGACATTGAAACTGTGTGATCTAACAATATAAACAATACAGAGATTCATAGGAAAGCTTTTAACTTTATAAGTAGATGAGTTGAGAACAAACTTTGAGTTGGTTTTAGAAAGCCTAGCCTGAAAGTTTGTAAGTTTGTAAGTGTTTGTAAAAGTATGAAAGCACATTGCTTACATGATTTAACGTGTTGTTTGCATGTTTTAGCATGATTAGCCTGTTGTTTGCATTTTTATAGGCTGATTAGCATGATTAGCATGTTGTTAGCATGTTACTAGCATGCTGTTAGAATGATTAGCAATTTAATAGCATGATTATAACATGATTAGCAAGTTACTAACATGTTGTTAACATAATTAGCAGGTTACTAGCATGTTTATAGCCTGATTATCATGTTATTAGCATGTTACTAGTATGTTGCTAGCATGATTAGAAAGTTACTAGCATGGTTAGCATGTTAATAGCAAGTTGTTAGCATTATTATCAAATTACTAACATGTTGCTATCATGATTAACAAGTTACTAGCATGTTGCTAGCGTGATTATCAAGTAACTACCATGTTTCTAGCATGATTAGCATATTACTAGCATGTTGTTAGTATGATTAGCATATTACTAGCATGTTGTTAGCATGATTAGCATGTTGCTATCATGTTTCTAACATGGTTACCATGTTACTAGCATGTTGTTAGCCAACTAGCATGTTTTAACATGATTAGCAAGTTACTAGCAGTTGTTAGCATGATTAGCATGTTGCTAGCATGATTAACATGTTAATAGCATGTTGCTAACATGATTAACAAGTGACTAGATAAAACCAGATAAAACCAGTTGATTCAGTAAAAACCAGCTAAAGCCCAGCTAAAACCAGTCTAGGCTGGTTGTCTACTTTTAGTTGGTTTAAGCTGAAAATAGCTGGTTTAACCTTGGCTGGTCTTTTAGCAGTTCTCCCAGCTTGGCCAGCTAAGACCAGCCTGACCAGCTGAAAAAGTGTCCATTACCACTTTAAAACACTTTAAATCCAGCATGGGAGACAAGCCAAAGCAGCCATAGGCTGGTTTTAGCTGTTTTTTAAGTAGGGAGTTGTTAAGCTCTGCTATAGCAATAAACAGCTTAGATGCACCATAGGTTTAGTTGTGTAAAAGTTTTCACCCCTTCAATGAAAGTCTATGGAATTTTAGGTGGTTTTGATAGTCTCGTTTTCAAAAACCGTAAGCTGGATCAGTAACAAGAGATATAGCAACTAAGTTCAGACCGGTCTGAAGTCTGACCCAAGTTTGTTGGTTGTAGCTTTAAAGCTCTAGGAGGAGATACTAAGTTTTGGCTCAGAAGAAGACAAAGCAGCAGCAACTTATCCACAAGTTTCCGGGGGGGCACTACTGTAAAAAGAACGTGGGTACAACTTCCGGTGAGGCGGCGGACGTAGTATACAAATGGTATTTTGTGTGCTAATTAGCGAAGAGGCTAAGTGTTTTTTGGACCATTGTTTACTTTGTAAAGTTGCACACTTTTATGAGAGATGTCATTACGGTTCTTAGGGACAACGTATGCAAGTTTGCATCGCTAAATATTAAAAACTTTCAACTAATGAAATGACATTTGAACTGGGACATCAGAGCTTCTGTTAAAGGGCATGCCAGATGAAGCCTCAATTCGAGGCTTGTTAACGTAGAAATCACTTTCGTAGAAGCCTCACTTTCTGTCCAGTCATGTGCGCGATTCACTTTGCTTGACGTAATGTTCGACCCCCATTTCTTACTTTGTGAGTACATTTGCATTGGGACTTAATAATTACATTTTTAAATACCCAGTCATACAAGTAATATGAAGAATACAAATTATTTCAGAAAAATCAAATATTTGCCATACGCAATTATATGTGTACACTATTCTTCTATTACATCATATTGATATTTGTACTGGCATTTAATGGCACTGTTTAATGGGTAATTTAATTTATCAGAGTCAGAAATTCAACAAACAAACACAAACACACGGTTAGGCTTTTATTTTTGCATATAACATGGACCGATCTATGGAAATTGTGGTGAATGCTTCTTCCGACTGAGCTTCACAGGCTTTTGACTACTATATGTTTTATTAACCACCAGATCACACTGTTTTCGACACTCTCGAAACTTTGAATCTTTTCCCGAAACAGTCAAAGGAAAGTCTCTGTGTTTCACGAGGCTTCATTTGCCCTTCACTCCTGTCAACTGTTAAATGAATAAGTGTCATGTCCTACTTGTTTACTTTGAACCGGAAGACGCTCCCACTTTTGACGCAAGGCCTCATGGGGCATAGGAAACTTGTGGATATAGCAGATCAGTAAGTTGGCTTTCTCAAGCCAACTTAATGTGTTTAGTGTTGTTGTCTTTACTGTAACGATATTACAAGATGTTACTTCAGTAAAAATCTGAACTCGTCAGATTAATAATGTTTTGATGTACAGGTGTAAGAAGAAATGTGGAAGTTTCATTCACAGTAGCTACGTGAAATACGCACCGCCATGTACGTTTCGTGACATTTTCGATGTGAAATGTCCACTGAGTGGCGCTAAAAGAGTGTTCTTTTTTCCCCCAAAACAGATGAATGTACATATGGTACGTTTTAGGTGACATTGGTTTTGTCAACGATGTGTCATCGTTGTTCTGACTTGAAATGTCCGTTGAATGGTGCTATAACTCTAATGCTCTGTGACGTTTTAATATAATGTACCATCTGCACTACACCTAAACCTAGCCGAGGGTATGAACAAAAGCAAATATGACTTTAAAATGCAGTCGCAAGCATGCCGTTTTAGCATTTAGCATCACGAGTCATGTTTTTCACAGGATTTGTACCCAAGGATTTCGCTTCCTAAGTTCAGTTTCGAAAAGCAAAACATATGTAGCTACAATCTTAACTGTGTATGAAAACAATTACAAGTGTTTTACCACCTCTAGTGTTAATTTCTGTTGGAAACTGCATTTTGTATCTTGCCAAAAAGATCCCACAGGTACGTTTTCATCATGAGATCAGGTAGATTAATAATGTTAGTCTGTGGACGCACAAGTGTAACTAGAGAGCCTGTAAATTATATTAATTCTGAATATTTTTTACAGTGTAATGTAGTTTTTACACTGATTTCAAAAGTAAATTTAAGATAAAACCTCATTCACATGTAGTACTGAAGGATTAAATAATCAAATTTTGGATTTGGATATTTTTATGTTCACTCAAAAACAAAGAACACCTTATTATTATAACTTTGAAGTGACTTATCATTCTATCACATTTTGAACTATAAAAAATATCAAAACATGTTTGGTAAAAAAGAAGTATAAAAGGAAGAAATTGAAAAAGAAAAGCTCAGTCAATACTGCTGATAACATGAGCAAGAGCAGAAATCTCTCTCAACAAGCAGCTGATCATTTATTTATACACAGAAATACAATACAGAACACAAATGATTTACAATGGTTGAATAACAATAATATGCCCTCACATGACTGTTTCTTCCCACTCATACAAAACGTATGAAATATGATTACTACATTTAAACATTATTGTTTTAGTGTGTTACAATTACCGTCCTTGATGCAACTGCACAGAAGACCGACCGATTCTGTTGGAGCTTAGTAGGGGATACTAAAATGGGAGAACTTGAATGAGATGCTTACATACGAATTAGATCTAATAATTACAAGACTCTAAACACCGCATTCAGTTTTTTATGATGGGTTGGTGTTATTTTTTGCCGAATCTTTGTGGCACTGCCATGCTCCATATCTGTCCGGGAACTGTCTCCCAGTCCCGAGACTGTATCCTTTCCTCTGTGGACAAGCCGCTCCGAGCCCCCCGACCAAACCTGGAAAGCAGAATAACTCCAAAGTGAATCCTGTGGATATTTTTGTTAGAGAATATCTTATGGGCCACCCACAGTCTTCCATACTTAATAAATGGTAACACTGGTGTAAATAATAGAGTACAGCTGAATACGTGATCCACTTACACAGTCTCTGACACAGTAAATCACCGAGCAGTGAGCAGTGTCTACACACATCAACTAATCACTGGGGTACCTCAGGGTTCGGCGTTGGGCCCCTTCTTCTTCTAACATTACTAAGACCTATCCTGCATGTTTTCCACTACTGCGACATCAATGATGCACTGTGCTACCTGTAACATGGATCTTAAGTATTTACTTAGCACTTAAGTATATTACTTTAAAGCATATTTTTACAGTAATAAGTACTTTTTTGTAATTAGTACAGTGTGCTTCTTTTTCACAAGAGCGATGGAAATGAATAGTTGAACTATACGCACCGCTGCGGCTGGTGCAGGACCGAAGGGCTGCGTTCGTATCTCTGAGAGCCGTGAAGTAAAGAGCGCAACATTTCCACCAGAAGACGATCCTCCAGCAGATGATCCATCTGCTCCTCAGTGGCCTGTTACACATCAGTAACAGTCATCATTTCCTTCCTTCACAAACATTCATGTTATACAGTATTTCAAGCTGCTCTTTTACTTGAATCTCTCCAGTCAGATATGGGTACGGAAGATGTGGTGAACATTATGAGAAATTTCCAAGCCTCATTTTATAACCACAAGCATCTACCTACTGCCATGCACTTCTGAACTTATACCAGGGATCCTCAAATCTGGCTCACAAGATCCACACTCTTAAAAACAAAGGTGCTTTAAAAGGTTCTTCACAGCGATGCTACAGAAGAACCATTTTTGTTTCCACAAAATACCATTCGGGCAAAGGTTCTTTAAAGAACCATCCTTTTCTTACCTTTTTATAATCTGAAGAACCTTCTTTCGCCACAAAGAACCTTTTGTGAAACAGGAAGGTTCTTCAGATGTTAAAGGTTCTTTATGGAACCATTTAGATCAAAAGGGTTCTTCTAAGGCATCGTGAAGCACCTTTATTTTTAAGAGTGCACTTGTGTCTTCAGGATCATTAGAAAATCACAGACAGGTGAGTTTGATCAGGGTTGCAGCTAAAATCCGCAGCGCATTGGCTCTACGGGGCAAGATTTGAGGAACCTTGACTTACACCATCAAACAGAGAAATGTGTCTTACCCCTCGACTCTCCAGCATGTTGTCGCTGTCTGCATCCTCACGTGATTCCAGCAGGAGTTTGCTCTGCTCCAGCATGTCATCTTTCGGAATGGACTGGCCCATATCAGTCATGACCAGCAGCACGCCCAGCAGCATGAACCACACGCCGACTTCCATCACTACACAGCCGTTGGACCAGTTCAGTATCTGCTCATACGTACCAGTACTGGTTTTATGGTGTATGTGGAGCAGGTGTGGAGACTCTTATATACAGAGAACGTTGTCCACAGAGACTGATGAGGGTCCATCTGTGATGCTGGGATTGGTGACGGTCTGTATGATGGATCCCACAGGAGGTCAACACGGTTATTAAATCTCATTAACAGATCAGCAAATACACTCCCAATACACTGGCCAGCTCCTGCTTTCCTCATATCAGTCAGGAAAAGTGAGGCTCTGATGACATGGTCAAAAACACTTCATGAATCAGAAGATACCTAATTAAGACAGTGAGTCTTAATCTGTTAATATTCCCAACTATCTCAGTGACTGATGCTCAACCCCCAGACGTATGTGAATATAATATAATGTTGTACATGCTTACAGCAATGTCACTATGGTAGATGTGCAGCAACTTTTAAATGGACATCAATAAAAACTCATAATTAGGTAGTTACAGAGTTTCCTAACCAGCTGAACCCTGACTCTCTCTCTCACACACACACATTGGGATCTGCCATTAAAGTGCTGCACTTATCATCAGGGATGAACCAACGCAACACATCCATTAACCACCTTGACTACTAATCGGATTACAGACTGAAGAGCGGATGTCTGTTTGAGGTGTATCAGGACATGTTTTTGTTCTAATAAGGCCTCATGATAAATTGGTTCATCACATCAGAATTGCTAAAACTATGTACATAAAACAAAAATTAAGTGTTAATTACACAGTGGTGTCTAAAATGTACTAGCATTCATCTAGAGATTTTTTAGACATTATGAATGACACTGATGCTATTTACTGAAGCTCAACTTGTGGTGCCACTTCTAGCAACACAAGGTCATGGGTTTGATTTTTAGAGAACACATAGCTACGTTCACACTGTCAGTTTTTGATTGACAACCGCATTTTCTTTACAGATGTGTCAAAATGTCCCGTTCACACTTACAGCTGCCTCTCGAATACTGTCTGTATGAATGTGCAACGGGTGTCAAGCCTGCATGTTTTCCTTGCCAGTAACCATAGCAACAGTAATATCAAACATGGTGATGTCCAAAAAACTGAAAGTCTTACCACTTTCTGACACGACAAGAGTCCAGTCGAGCTGCGAGTTCATCCATCAAAGCTTCATTAAAGGGGTCATCGGATGCCCATTTTCCACAAGTTGATATGATTCTTTAGGGTCTTAATGAAAAGTCTCTAATATACTTTGATTAAAAATTCTCAATGGTTTTGTAAAACAACACCTTTTTTACCTTGTCAAAATGAGCTCTGCAAAAATCATCTCATTCTAAGGGGTTGTTCCTTTAAATGCAAATGAGCTCTGCTCGCCCCGCCCCTCTCTTCTCTCTGTGGAATGACGATCTTACTTTAGCCGCATTTAGCCGCGTTTAACCGCTAAACTTCCTAACTACCACGTTATAAGGAAAGGTGATCGCAAAGATTCATAAAAAAACGCTTATACACACTTCTGCTGTAAGTGAAGCTGGATCATGAATGATTCGCGTGACAATAGGGGGATATATGTAGTTTAGGTGGCGCATTCCATTCACAAACAAATGTAATCCACTGCATCTTCAGCGACTCAGATGTAGGGAGTAAATGACGACCACTATGTTCATTGTTACATCCAGCAATACAACACCTCAATCGCTCAATCGGAGATATTTTTGTCTAACTTACATCCGTGCTTCGGCATCGAAACAAGGACAGTTACTGGACTGTGACAGCTGGTCTGAGGTAAGAGCTCATGTCAATCAACTATCGTGGGAGCGGCCTCTCTCGGTGTGACGGCACACCGACAGGCATCTGAGAACGGTTCGATTTGAAAAAGGGGATATTATTTTTACAGATTAATTAAAAACCACTGCATGGATTTTCATCATTATAGGGTAGATTTGTACATACACTGCCAACACACATTAATATTCAAACAACATGAAAAAGTGAACTTAGCATCCGATGACCCCTTTAACCGACAGCAGCTTTTAAATTTGGGTGGAGCGGGGACCCAGATAGCACACGTACATCTGCAAGATGTCTGTTAAAGATCTGGAAAGCATCTGCTGTGTACAAACGTCTGGCAGACGTCTGTAAGATATCAGTTTTACAAACATACATAAACAACTTAAAGACATCTAATAGATGTCTATTTGACATCTGATAGGAAACGTCCAATAGATGTATTGCAGATGAGCAAACTATGTAAAAAATACATCTTGCAGATGTAAATGTGTGGTATCAGGGGATCATTTGGGCCATGCAGAACACAAAACTGACGGAGGTGGCTCCGGTCAAGACTAGATATAAGATTTTCGGAGGACACACATATGCAAACATGAAACACATGGTAGACGCGACGTGTGTTTGTGCGGCAGAGCGGCTCTCTCACACACTGTATGATGTGACAGACAACTAGTTGTCCAGACCTGTTCCGTTCACACAGCGCGTGTGTTCCGGCTTTACTGTGAGTCCTGAAAATTCACAGGTGTGAGTTTGGTGATAGAACACGGTTGTCACGCCTGTAAATAACCGTACTGTGTGTGAACGTAACCGTATTGAGGCCTCAATTACAGGACTGACAACCGTATTCTGCTGCTGTGTGAACGTGACCATATACACACTGCAGAATTTTTTTTGTAAATAAAACGAAGATTCTTGGAGTGCGTCACAATAAATAAATAAATAGGGTAACACAGTTTGGGGACCAATTCTCTCCATAATTATGACTTCTGCCTCAGTAAACTCCTAATTTGCTGCATATTAATAATTAAGGTAGTTGTAAAATTTAGATATAAGGGATCTAGAATATGGTCATTCAGAATAAGGCATTAATATGTCATTCTTGAGTAATAAATACTCAATATGGTAGTAATGTGCATGCTAATAATAAATAGTGAGAATTTAATATCTAATCAACTGCCGAGATTCGTTTTGGTTGAGCGATGGAGCACAGAGTCAGGATCCTGGACCAGTGAATGAAATGACCACACTCAGAAGTGCAATTCACTCAAAGGTACTTTATTAAGAGAAGCTTCCAATATATATTTGGTAGATATAGAGAAGTGAAAATATTAGTTGTCAGCAGAAATACAGAAACATCAAACAGTACATCCTTATAAGAAAGTACAACATGTCCTATGATTCTCTAGACTAGACTTATGTCATGTTTGCTTTTCAGGTTAGTATGAGAGGGGCACAGGAGGTCAGGATTCTTACGATCTCACACCTTTAAAATAAAGTGTTACCAGAAAATGCTATTTCATCTTTTCTAAGATTTGAGATGTATTTCAGTGCAGGTCAAATGTACTGTACTGTAAGTGAGAGACTATTTAGATAAAAGCATTATCCAGATGTGTATATATAAACAGACATAAGATGGAACATTGTGTAAATCCCAGAAGCCACTGCACACGTCATCACGCTAAATCAGCGTCTCTCGAGGAAAGCGATTGTGTTTTAGAACAGATTTAGCCCAGGATGATGCTTTACACTTAGCTACTGAACTTTCAACAACTCAGAAATCTCTCCAGCTGATCTCAAAAAGACAAAAAGGAGGCCATATGTTGTCCGATCACTTATGTGCCCTTTTGAAAATAAGTATGCTTAATTGCAGTGGCGTAGGAAGTCCACACTGCGTCATTTGCAATAACATTTCTATAACAACCCCTCCCAGCCACTAGTGCACCAGCCAGTCAATAATCACAATTAGTGTTTTGTTACTTTTAATATGACACAAATCGTAGCCTTTATTTCTGTCAATTTTATTATGAAATATAAACAATAAATGTGCTTTTCCGCTCCTTAGAGGAGAACTTCACTTCCAGAACAACAATTCACAAAAAATTTACTCACCCCCTTGTCATCCAAGATGTTCATGTCTTTCTGTCTTCAGTCGTGAAGAAATTATGGTTTTTGAGGAAAGCATTTTAGGATTTTTCTCCATGTAATGGACTTCATTGGTGCCCCGATTTTGAACTTCCAAAATGTAGTTTAAATGCAGCTTCAAAGGGCTCTAAACGATCCCAGCCAAGGAATAAGTGTCTTATCTACCGAAACAATCTGTCATTTCTTTCGGAAAATAAATTTTTAAATATTTTTTAAGCACAAAAGCTCATGTAGCACAGGCTCTGGGATGCGCACGTTCACGACGCTACGTATTATTGAATCATGTCGAAAGGTCATGCGGAACTACAGACCCAGTATTTACAAATCGAACACGCAAAAACTAAGAAAGTGCAAGTAAATTTGTAAACGCTGTTTACAAACAAAAAGGTACAACAATGTCCTCCTCTCAAGTTGTATGAGAAAATAAATTGGAGTATGGAGTTTTTCCCCATACTCAGTACACAGACAATGAACTTACACATGATTGGTAGTAGTGATGGGAAGTTCGGATCATTTTATGACTCTGACCTTTGAGTCTCCTTTAGCAAAATGAACAAATCTTTTTTCAAGTCATTTTGTTCATTTTAGCAAAATATAATTAAAATGTTACTTGTTACTTCCCTAACACATCTACTGCTTACACAAACGTTGATCACACTAGAAACAAGACAAAACTATAATGCTATAAGAAACAGAAAAGATTAATTCATTGTTTACCTGGGTCTTTAGTCTATGATTAGCTCACCTCACCTCTTGTCTGACACGTTTTCGGGTTTGAGTCGTTCGTTCATCACGTGACAGCCCCATAAAATGAAGGAACGATTCGATAACCCGAAGACTCGAAACAGCTGAACTAATTCCAGTATAGAACTTAATAGGATTTTGCGCATGCGCGACTGAACGAATCACTCCCCGAGACGATTCGTTCTTCCCGAGTCACATTAAAGATTCATTCAAAATGAAAGAATCGTTCCAGAACGACCCATTACTAATTCGTAACATCGTGGATGCGCACCCCAGAGTCTGTGCTGCACAAGCTTTTGTGCTTAAAAAGTATACAAATTTTTACTTTTCGAAAAAAATGACAGATCGTTTCACTAGATAAGACCCTTCTTCCTCGGCTGGGATCATTTAAACTGCATTTTGGAAGTTCAAAATCGGGGCACCAATGAAGACCATTATATGGAGAAAAATACTGAAATGTTTTCCTCAAAAGCCATAATTTCTTTATGACTGAAGACAGAAAGACATGAACATCTTGGATGACAAAGGGGTGAGAGGTGTCAGGCGCTTTTCTTAAAATTAAATAACACGATAACATTAAGTAACACGAGCACCATCAACTTTGATGGAAAATTAATAAATTAAATTATAAAAGAGGGTAAGGGCAAATCAGCTTGTAATTATTATGCCAGTGCATCAAAATTCAGTGTTATTAGTTTGCCAAAAAGAACACAGAATGTTTTACGCACTATTTACATATGGTAGGGAGCAGGCGGACATTTCTTTCCTACCAGCTAACATTTAGAAAATATGAACATTTTTATGAATTTGAACGTTTTTGTCAAAACGGCTTTACGAACTATTTACACAAAAATTCGTTCTGCTTATGTTTCATGAATGAGGTCCAATATTCGTATCATACAATAGAACTCCTCTTTCCAGACAACTTAATAATAGCCTCTAGAACCACTACTGTCAATTAAATCGTTTGTGAAATAACTGAGATGTATATATATATATATATATATATATATATATATATATATATATATATATATATACAGGGGTTGGACAATGAAACTGAAACACCTGGTTTTAGACCACAATTAGTATGGTGTTGGGCTTACTTTTGCGGCAAATACAGCATCATTTCGTCTTGGTAATGAAAAATACAAGTCCTGCACTGTAGCCAGAGGGATTTTGAGCCAAACCTCTTGCAGAAGGTCACTGCATGATGCTGGTGTAGGAAAACGTTTTCT
>JAHKKF010534153.1:0-14877 GCA_019740295.1 Labeo calbasu
TTAGGATGATTTTGAAATTATTTTTGAAGTTGAAGGAGAAAATACAATTGGAGTTTTTCGACATACCCAAACTAGAGAAAGAGAAAGGCAAGACGACCATTTGAGATTAAAAAGTATTTAAATTGTATTTTTTTTAAATGAAAATAACCGATTGTTTCGCTAGATAAGACCCTTCTTCCTCGGCTGGGATCGTTTACAACCGCATTTGGGATCGTTTGAAGCCGCATTTAAATGGCCTTTTGAAAGTTCAGACTCGGGGCACCATAGCAGTCCATTATGTGGAGAAAAGAGAAGAAATGTTTTCCTCAAAAAACATAATTTCTTTACAACTGAAGAAAGAAAGACATGAACATCTTGGATGACAAGGGGGTGAGTACATTATATGTGAATCTTTGTTTTGCAAGTGGACTTTATCACATTATGCTCCCACAATACTAACCAGAGCTACATAAAAGAAACGTTACATTTATAACCCTTTTCTCTCAAAGTTTAGCTTCCTAAAAGCTAGATTATGTCAGTGATTCATTTTAATTACTACCACGCAGAAAGACATAAGCGAAGACAGCTCTTTTCTAATTTCTGATCTTGGTTATACTCTTGATTCAGTTAAGCAGTCCTTTCTGGAACAATCTGACGCACCTTTTTTTTGTCTTGTGACAGCTTTTTCCCATAAAAGACTGCTAGATATTTCCAGACATGGATACGACCACAAGCACGGGCCAAAAAGAGGTCAGTAAGGTTTGTTACGGCAATACTACCCTCACGAGCTGACAACTTTAATTTTTGATTAGTCTGAGCAGACATACTATACATCGGGCAGAGCAACCTTACAAATGACACCAATTGTGAAAGGTTTGGTTTAAAATTGGTAACATTTAAAAACACAATAGACACACTGGGTGAGTTTTCTAGGTCGGACCTGACAACAATGAGTAACACCTAATAATAAGTTAAAAACAACAATGAGTCACTGAACTTTTAAATGCTTCCCCTGTGACAGTCCATGATACAGGACAGCCTGAGAAAGTTCGCCTGTTAATAAGTACACCATGATCACACACACGGGTATAAGATTAAACAAAGAGCCGGGAAATGACGGCCTTACTGTGTGATGGTGTTCTGTACGCTCTTCTCATTTAGGGTCATTCCGGGAGGCGGATCATTCTGCAAGGCTAGCAGTTCCTTCTGTAACCTTTTCTGTTGAGAAAAAGACAGTGTTAAACAAAGAAAAGAAGAGAAAAGTTTCTGTAAGACTGTATATTAAGTGCGTGTGCGCATATATATATATATATATATATATATAACGCATACAGATAGATTTTATGAACAATAAAAATTAACAAATAAACAATATTTCATTAAATAATATAATTAATAATTTATAAAATAATAAATAACATCCATGTAAGCATTTAGTTATTTAATTAAAACTAAACACACACACAACCAGTCAAATGTTTTTGCACAGTACGATTTTTTATGTTTTTTTAAAGAAGTCTCTTCTGCTCAACAAGCCTGCATTTGTCCCAAAATACAGCAAAAAGTGTAAAATTGAAAAAAAAAAGCTTGCTATTTAAAATTGTTTTCTATTTGAATATATTTTAAAAAGTAATTTATTCCTGTGACGTCAAAGCTGAATTTTAGCATCATTACTCCAGTCACATGATCCCTCAGAAATCAAAATATTCAGATTTACTGCTCAAAAACATTTATTATTATTATTATTATTATTATTATTATTATTATTATTATGTTGCAAACAGCTGAGTAGAATTTTTTCAGGTCTCTTTGATGAATAAAAAGTTCAGAAGAACAGCATTTATCTAAAATAGAAATCTTTTGTAACATTATAAATGTCTTTATCATCACTTTTGACCATTTTAAAGCATCCTTTCTAAATAAAAGTATTAATTTCTATTTCTTCCCAAAAAATAAAAATAAATAAAAATACTGAGTCCAAGCTTTTGAATGGTATAACACATAATATTGCAAAAAAAAAAAAAAAAAAAAAAAAGTCAGATAAAAAAGATCTTTGTATTTATCAAAGAATCCTGAAAAACATGTATTCAACTGTTTTATATATCGATAACAATAGTAAAATCAGCATATTAGAATGATTTCTTAAAAAAAGAAAAAAAAATGTAGCTTTGATTACATGAATAAATTACATTTTAAAATATATTAAAATAGAAAACAGTAATTTTAAATAATTTTAAATACTTTGGGCTTGGTGAGAACAACATTTAAAATTTGTAATGCTCATAAACTTCTGACCGGTAGTAATTATGCAGAGGATACTTGCCATTAAAAAAAAATTGAAAACCACTTCATGTAAAGAACATGACAGAGTTAGAATTAGTACTTCAAAAAAGTCGTATGAGATACATCCGGGAAATTAAATTTAGTACAGTTTTCAAAATACTGTTATGACCAACTATGTACAACCTCTGACTTTTACATTTATTTGAATATTTATACCACTAAGAGCTGTGTGACAACAAACACTGCCTGCATTTTGTCATTCCTAATATTCAACACAATCTTACATAATTACGTTTAACTAGAACTTTAAATTTCCTTTCAAATATCCCTGCAAGCCTGACTAAAAAGGGGAAAACATACTGATAGTATGATTTCAAGCCATTCAGAAAGCAAACTCCTGATACTTATAGTAACAACACGCTGATTCTACTTATTAGGTTGCCAGTGTTTGCGGTAAATCAGTAGTTTATGTGAGTCCTGCTCGCCAGCTGTTGCTTTTAAAGCACCGATAATTCTCACCCTGACAGCTCAGGAGCAGCGAGGAGGACAACTTGTGATTTCACAAATAACACAACAATGTTCGATCCCTTAATTAGACGTATCCAAAAAAGCACCATTTCCACCATCAGAGAAGACACACTCGACACCTGATCAAGGAGTGATTGATAGATTAAACAGAGCTAGATGTCAGCTGTGATCTTACCTGCATCGACGCCATGATGGATCCCCCTGCATCAGTGGCGCACAGTAACGCAGGGCGACTGGCGTCACCGTCACGTGACACACGAGCGCTTCTGTGTGCTGATAACAGGCTCTCCGATAGCCCAGAAATCTACCCCAGTACGCACTACCTTAACATTTTTTTGGTCTAATTAATTAATACTAGTTAAATGTTAATTCATTAGAGTTATAAAATGTAATAAATATCTGTTTATGGTGATAAATATAATTGATTTTCAAGATTTTTCTTTTTCGGCTGAGGTATGTATAGGTTATTTATTTTTTTTTTTTAGTTAGTTAGTTAGTTAGTTCTATTAATAAATATTTTAATAAATACACATGTCTAATAATTCATTATTCTGTCATGGAAAACAGAAAGTCACATTTGGAATGACTTTCAAAACATTTTTTTCTTTTCTTTTTTTTTTCAAGTGATGTATCTTATTATTATTATAACTAATACATATATTCTTTTTTATATAAATATACATCTCTATTAATTCATTATTTTGTCACAGAAGAAAGAAAGCACAGGTTTGGAACTTTTTTATTTTTGGGGTGAACAATTCTTTTTAAATATTAATTAATATTTATTATTAATATTAGTTATAATTCATACATATCTATTCTTTTTAATGCATATGTATTATTGTATTATTCTAAAATTAGTTAACTGTTAATTAATCAAAGTTAGTTCATCAAAGTTTCCAGCTTAAGTATATATAGGTTGGTTGGTTGGTTATTTATTTATTTATTTATTTCAATTAATAAATATTTAATTTTTGTCACAGAAAAAAAAGAAAGTCACACTTGTAATGACTAAAAAATATAGATTTTTTCTTTTCAAGTGATGTATTTTTAAATTATTAACTAATTATTATTATTATTAATATTATTATTATTAATCATTACAATAAATAATACATATATTTTTGTATAAGTATAAATATCTATTAATTCATTATTCTGTCACTGAAGAAAGAAAACAGGTTTGGAACATATTTTTAAATTTTATTTTTGGCTGAACTATCCTTTTTATTTATTCATTATTATGTACTATTAACATTAGTTATAATTAATACACATTCTTTTTAATAAATATGCATGATTGTATCATTCTAATATTAGTTAACTGCTAATTAATTGTTATTATCTTGTTGGAACGACTTTCAAGATTTTTCTTTTTTGGGGTGAAGTATGTATAGGTTGGTTGGTTATTTATTCATTTTTATTAATAAATATTTTTAATATTTTTAATTCATTATTCTGTCAATAAAAAAGAAAAAGTCACACTTGGAATGACTTTCAAACTACAGATTTATTTTTTTCTTTTTATTCAAGTGATTCAAGTATCCTTTTAAATTATTAACTAATTATTATTATTATTGTTATTATTAATAACTAATACATATATTCTCTTTTTTATAAATGTAAATTTCCATTACTCTGTCACAATAGAAAGAAAGCACAACTTTTGATTTTTTTGGATGAACAATCCTTTTTTAATTATTCATTAATATTTACTATTAATATTAGTTATAATTTGTATCACTATAATTATGTATTATTTTATTACTCTATTACAGATTAAAGAAAGTCACATAGGTTTATAACAGATTTCGAGATTTAGATTTTTTATTATTTTTGGGGTAAAAATCTTTCCTAATGATTAATAAATATGTATTATTAACAACAGTTTTAATAACCAATAAATATCTACACATTTTAAATAAATATCTATTATTAAAAAATATGATTTTTATTATTGTTTTATTTTGGGTTCATGAATCTTTTTAAATTACAAAAAAAAAAATCTTTATTATCATTATTAATACTTGGAGTAATTGTATCTTTTAAATTAATTATTCTCACCAAAGAAAGTCACCTGGGTTGGGACAACTTAAAACATTTTTTGGGCGACATATATTTTTATCACTATCCTTTTTATGGTACAATCATACCATAATTTAATAATTTACTGTAATTTAGCACACACTACCCTCAGTTCTCTTTATCACCATTTTGAAAATACGCAGCACTTTCCTTCACTTTGTGTTTACTTGCATCTTGCAAGCCATTTTGTTTATTCTTTTAAATATTAAACCAGTCAAAAACAAACACAGGTGTGACAATGATATATTTGGTTCATCCATTTATTCCTAGTGCAAATGCCACTAGGACAATTGCAAAAGACTTGCAAATACAAAATGATTGTAAGACATTTAAAACACTGCATACAAATTATCTAGCCATTTCAAACATAACCACAAAACACCCTCAATAGATCAAAAATGCAAAACATTCATAAATACACAGTCTCAAATCATAGGAACATATATGATGGCAAACAAATGGCAAATAAGTAGGTCACAGTACAACACATTCTCCATTCCTAACAATCAAGAAAGTTCGCAGCCATAAGCAATTCCAGGGCAATCTCAGGAGCAATGGGAAATTCTGGAATTTCCGTCGAGCTGTTGGTATAGCGCACTTTATAGGTAAAATACATGCAAACTTTGGAGAGAACATGAGACGGGATCTCCCGGAAGTTCACCTCATTGGTTTCATTTTCAGCAAACTGACCTAAAGAAAACATGCAAATGTTAGTTAGCGCTTCCTCCTACTATTCAGATACTGCTGAAATGTTTTGAAAAACAAATGAGTAATGGAAGAATTCCACAATAAACAAATGATGTTTCAAAACAGCTAGACTTTAACCATGTTTCATACTCACCAGGTCCACTCAGCATAGCCTTGATGGTGCCAGAGGTTAAAGCATGTTCTCTCTTCACAATAAACTCATGGCCATCTGAAGAGATCAGCTTTACATACATGGCATCCGGGCCTTCACAACCACCATAAGTCCTCTCTTCAACATCTGCTGAAAAATGTTATTGAACACTTAAAGGAGAAGTCCACTTCCAGAACAGAAAAAAAAAAAACAGATAATGTACTCACCCCCTTGCCATTCAAGATGTTCATGTCTTTCTTTCTTCAGTTGTAAAAAAAAAAAAAAAAAAAGTTTTTTTTTGAGGATTTTTTTTTCCATATATTGGACTGCTATGGTGCCCCTAGTTTGAACTTCCAAAATGCAGTTTAAATGCAGCTTCAAACGATCCCAAATACAAAGTATATAAATGGTATTATTTTTATGAAAATAACAGATCGTTTCGCTAGATAAGACCCTTCTTCCTCGGCTGGGATTGTTTACAACTGCATCTGGGATCGTTTAAAGCCGCATTTAAACTGCATTTTGGAAGTTCAAACTCGGGGGCACCATATCAGGCCATTATATGGAGAAAAATGCTGAAATGTTTTCCTCAGAAAACATAATTTCTTTACGACTGAAAAAAGAAAGACATGAACATGGCAAGGGGAAGAGTACATTATCCGTAAATTTTTGTCTGGAAGTGGACTTCACCTTTAAGGAATTGAAACTAAACAGAGACATGTCTACAAGTAATTTTAAACTAAACAGAGACATGTCTGTGAGTAAATTTAAACTAAACAGAGACATGTCTGTGAGTAAATTTACTAGGAATAAGGATGAACAGCGAATTTATGCGGCTGCAATCATTACAAGCATCTACAAAAATCACACAATCTGGTTGAGACATTACAATGTAATATTTGCAAATAAATAAAAGTCCAGTACAAACCCATTGTTTCACAGGTGCTGTGTTACTCCTGTAAACAACAAAACAAAACATCAGGCTCATGATGGTGTATTACATAGAAAAAAAAGATAAATAGTTTGAGAAGGGGACCGAATAGCTTAGAAATAAAACATAAAATTGTGATATAACGATGACAGACTAACTTGAGAGGCTAACAGCCAAACAGTTAACAAAAACCCATTAGGTTTTATCAAAAAGGTTCGTGTTTGTGTTTATTATCTTTAGCTGTACTTGGTATTAACATATTTGTTCACATTTTTCTTAAACCGTCTCATAAAAACACACTGTTACGATCACAACAGTAACTAAGACTTCATATACATCAGTTTGAAAGCGATAAATCGCATTTTCTTGTCTAAGCACATCTACTAATTCTATAACAAAATCTATTTGATGAATAATAAACGTACTGTCACACTTACCACGAATTAAAATGACAAAACAAGTTTCTTGAGAAATACAAGCGCTGGATAGAAGTACTTCCGGTTCAAAAATGTGGATCATAATTAAAAGTCCCCGCTGTAAAATTCAACCAACGCTTATCTAAATGAATGATTTCAGGTTTAAATTACACATCAAGGTTGAATACGCTCAGAAAAGTCCAAACAGGCACTGCTTGGTGATTTAATTTGTTTATATGTATGTGTGTGTGTATGTAATATAATATATGTGAGTACCTTAAGAACTAAAAACGAAAAACAAACTCGGAGACAAAAGCCAAAAACACAAAGTCTTAAATATACCTAAACCTTTATATAAAAACAATACTATTCAAATAAAAACAGATATTTTATATTACAGGTCGCTGACATTTATACATCTAATATAGCAAAACTGTCCAGCAGGTAGTGCAAATTGTACAGGTACTAGAAACAGGAACGTATGATTTCTATAATCAATAGCCTATTATTTATAATTAATTTAGATGCGGTTGGAGAAACCGTATCTGTATTGATTATTATGAAAACCACGGTTAATTTGTGCTTACTAGAGTAGTAACCATGTTTTTTTGTTTGTTTGTTTTTTGGTAGTAAAACCATTGTTAATTTTCATAAAGGTGTCTTATTAACCAAAACCATGGTTTTACTACAAAAATAAAACCAAAAAAACATGGTTACTACTATGGAAACCACAATTTAACCATTGGTTTGCTACACTAACTAATGGTAATTAATAAGCCAAAAATCCATAGTTACTACACTTTTACTATAATAAAACCATGGTTATTTTCATAAGGGCATACTGACGTAACTATTGCCTTACTTGTTTACAGAATTTCAAACACTTTTTCAAGCTCTTACATCTTTACACTGCACAATGAAGCAGGGTTGCCAGGTTTTCACATCGAAACCATTCCAATTTTTTTTTGTCCAAAAAAAAAAAAAAAAAAACATCCCTGGTAAAAAAAAACAGCATATGCTGGTAGGTATGTTTTGATGCTGGGATGCTGGTTAGGTATGTTTTGATGCTGGTTTAAGCTGATCCTTTGCTGGGTTAAGCTGGTCCTTTGCTGGTTTATGCTGCTCCTTGACCAGCAACATGACCAGCATAAACCAGCATCAAAACATACCTACCAGCATATGCTGTTTTTTTCACCAGGGATAACTGTTACAGTATCCCAGTTGGCAACACTGCACTGAAGCTCTCATTTCCATCATGTCGAATTCCCTATATTTCTGTTTGTGTCATCAGTGCTAGGGTCAAAAGACGATGCTAATCCAGGTTACTGGACAGACAAAACTACAATATTTGCAGGACTTTTCTAAAATGGTGGCTGCTGTGTTACCAAATCAGCGGTTTTCCCATGGAATTGGGCTACTTTAAACTGTTGTCTCCAGTTGTCTTTCATGTTCGCGGGTTTAAGGGATCCCAATAACGTAATATTTAGCCCCTGGAAATAATACGTTTACCAGGGGATCACCACCAAAAAAACGTGTATCTTACCCCTGAGAACGCAACTTTTAACGGGTGACCCTCCTCAAAATGCGACTGGGCAACTAGTTTTGAGTAGCAATTGTGCGGGTTTGTTGTAAAAACCTGGCAACCTGCTGATTTGATTCTTCCTGAGAAGCAGCTTTGTTGTCATTGATGAGTTAATTCTGGTCTTTTTCTTTCAAAGACAGGAAGTGGCATTTTGGAGATGCATTATTTGCACTTTGCTAAGCCCTTCATAATTATGTGTTGGGACCACATGCATGATGCATATTGGTTTGTTGCGAGACCCTTGTCATTCTTTTCTTCTTTTTTCATAAGCTCATAGGAAGAGTGTGGCGGTACACACAGTTGTCACCTTCATCAGGACAAATAAAAAATATTTTTGATGCCCTTTTATGATGGGTGAACAACCTAAACCAAGTGAGCAGTCAAATGCCATTCATGACTGAAAATCACTCTCCATGTTTGTGGTTCACAACCTTCAGTGTGTTTCCATCCTTGGTTTCTACAATTGCAAAATCAAGACACAAGTTAAAAAGAGAATTACATAATTACATAGCAAACTAGAAAAGGGACAACAGAAGGATTAAAGAAGAAAAACAACGTGTATATGTATATTGATTCACAAATATGATTCATTCAGACTCCAAACACAGATTCGTTCAGTAGATTCACAACCAATGTAATGATTCTTTACAGTCGAATCCTAACAGCTTGTGCTACATTGAGTATGTGGAGGTAGAAAAAGCCACCAATGCAGTTCAAAAGCAAGAGACTTAAGTGAATAAAAGATATGACTCAGTGCAAGAATGATTCATTCACTTTAAAGATTCATTCAACAAACAGATTCACCCATGAACAACTAACATAGAACAGCTCCTGAGTGATTCTGGCCTTAACAGACCACTGTATGTACACAAAGATGAGGAATATATATATATAAAACTGTAAAGGAAGATGATAATGATAATAGAAAAGCATATAGTAACATATAGAGCTCAAGCTGCTCTTATTGACTCTCTGCTGATGTCAAGTGTTGTTTACATTTAAATGAGCCTCAACATTCTATGTCAGTAACAGCAGCTTGAGTTGATATTTAAAATCAACAAACTGTCCCTGAAACCTTAAAGCCTGATCACACGTGATACAAGCTCTTCAACTCTACATTTTGGTGAGTTTCATCAATTTGTCCAGTTGCGTAAAGTGTTTCTCCAGGTATCTTCATGGAGCGGCGGCATCCCAGAAGAAGCAGGGCTCTTCCCACACACCTGAGGGGATTCTTGGTGGAGGGCGTCACTTCCATTCCAAAGGCCTGTGAGCTTTCAGAGCTGGCAGCTGTAATCAGATTAGATCACACCTACAGCCGCATCTCTGCCAAAGCTCACAGACCCAATGGGTTGGAAGAGCGCTACCAGAAGAACGCTGCTGTCCTTCCTGATATCCTTCCAGCAGCCTCAGTCTCCTCAGTGGACGTCTGTCGGGAGTCTCTGTGTCAGCAGGAAGAGCCCGTCTCCATTCACGGCTGCAGCGTGCAGGGCTACCAAGACATTTACCACTCTGTGGAGCCCATGATGAAGATGCGCTGCGGTCGACAGCGTCCCTACAGCCTTGAGCTGGGACTGAAGATAAAGCAGCGCCTGTGGGAGACGCTCAACTGCCCTTCACTGCTGGAGACAGAGCAGCCAGATGGACGCGTCCTCATCACTGAGAGCTTCACTTCAAGAACCACCAGAAGCTTCGCTCCACGAATCCACGTGGACGTCAGTGAAGAGCCCCTGCCTGAGGAACCCCGAAAAAAGAAGCCCAGACATTGAGTCATCACAGTGTCACATGGAGCAACACACAGCACGGCATACGTATGTAAATACTGTATATACTGTACATAGTTATAAAGTAAGTTTATAACATTTCCAACCCAATTTTGCATCATATTGCTGTGCGATTGTTATGATGTTTATGGCGGTTGTTGGTGCGGTTCTTTTTATCGCTTTTCTACGTGGTTGTCGGGATGTTTTTAGTTGTTTTTCCAAGGTTTTTTTCCATTCCAAGGTTGTCAGCTTGTTGCGTTGCGGTTGCTGGACTCCTCTGGTGTTGTTACGTGGTCGTTAGGATGTTTTTAGTGGCTGGTTGACATGCGGTTGTTTTAACAGTTGTGTTAGGGTAGGTTAGGGTCCCTCACAGGGTTTGCAGCTTGACGTGCTGTGCTTGTGCGCATCAGTGATGCTGAGAGCTACGCCACTGGTACTTCACAACTACTGGTAGGGTCACCCATAGTGGACAGGTCTCAGCTGAGATGCCAGACGAAGACAAACCACCTGATTCTGGACAGCAACAGATTGGCCTGATGCTAACGCCAGAAGATCACAGTCTTGTGTTTACAGGTAAGTTGAACAGACATAGTATATGAGCCGTTCTACAGAATTGGTGCAAATAGCTGTACCACAACCAAAAAACACATTTAAAAAGCATGTAAATATTCAAATCTTAGATATTTATTAAGATCCTTTTATTATCTATTGAAAAGAATATTTAAAATATTATGAAGCTTAATATATATAAAATCATCATTTATTGGGTACTTTCAATTGGGAGGTGGCTGTTCTGAACCTGAACTTCTACATATCAGCTTATGAAAATTATAGTGAAATCATTTTTGTATTTTTTTTTCCATTGTAGTTTTTAAAAGTATCTTTTTGATTTTTTTTTTAAAAAACTTTGTAAAAAATGTATCCCGCATTTTTTTGTCATTACCGAAACAGTGTATGTTTTAGTCTATTGTTATAGTCTATTTTAACTAAACTTATACATTTATGATGAGGAAATATTCCTGTGTCCCCCCTCTCTCATAGCTACAAGGTGTGAGTAGACAGGCCCCATCATTTTGAGTTAAGTGTGTTCAAAAGTCTGAAAAATCTGTGTGTAACTTTAAGGAACGTCATTAATGAACACCTTTTTTCTGCAATTAAGCACACTTTTTTTTTTCCGAGTTGTTCCATAACCTTTAGTTTTTATATGTGTGCCACTGTTCAGAACTGTGCTAGCTAACCATGTTCTGATTAGCATCTTTAAGCTAGGTTCAGAAGTATCTAAAATGATCACTACTGGAACAGTCACTACACTAAATTTTAGTACAGTTATGCATTTTTTTTTGTTTGTATTTTACTGTTTTCGTAGTGTTTTAGTATGTGAGTTAGAATTATGTAATGTGATGTGGTCGCTACCAAAGCATTAGTGTCACTACCAAAACATGTGTTTTGTCAAAAATAAAGTATACTGAATTATCAACTAAGATATTATGATAGTGTTTGGTTTGATGTATATTCAAACTGATTAATTCTTAACTTTGAAATCAGTGTGATCAACTTTTTGCCTTTTACAAATAAAACTTGGATTAAAAATACAACAAATCTCATAAATTAAACTTCAAATGTTGTTAAAAATTGAATTGTTATGGATGTACAGCTAACAAAAATTAAATGTATTTACAATCTAGATGTAAGCTAAATCTTAATAAGTCAATATAATCCTTTGAATTAAATTATTACTACTTTATTTCAGTAGTGACAAATTTGAGGAGAGGACAAATATTCCAAAAAATTTTGAAAATACAATATGAGAATTAACTGCACAATTACTAGAAATGTGTACCTTGGATATTATACAATTTGCATACTTACACATTTTTTGGAAAAAGACCATTTTTTTTCCAAGACGTTTCCAACTCTGACTTTGGACCAGTTCAGTAGAATGGCCCATATAATAGCTGTCAGTTGAACTTAGTAATTTATTTTCCTGTGAAACTGAGAATTATGAAATCTGTAAACTTTTGGTTTCAATTTATAGCCTGTTGAAAAAACAGCATATGCTGGTCTGAGCTGGTTTAAGCTTGGTGCTGAGCTTGTGGCCATCTTAAACCAGCTCAATCAGCTTATTATCAGCTCAGGACCAGCTTAAACCAGCTCAAACCATACAAACTCACACCATACTTTCAAACATACCTAATCAGTATGCTGTTTTTTTCAACAAGGTAACCAGTCATTTAAAATAATGAATAACAATTAATTGGATGAATTTTCAGTTAATCAACATTAATCACAGATTTAGAAAATTTGCTAATTGATATTTGCTTCTCCTCAAAATCCATTTAGCTCCTTCTCAAGGAAAGAAAATAAAATGTTTTATTAACAATTAAAAAATGGTGAAATAAAAACGAAATGTACTAAGAAAGTAAAACTATAAAACACGGAAATATCAAACTAAAACAATCACAACAAGAAAACAATTACAACAACATCAGAAGCTCAAAATGATAACACTGTGTTGTGGTTGCCCGAGTGTTGTTATGTGGTAGCATGTGTGAGAAAATAATAAAAATCTACATTTAAGTTGTCATTTTTCTGAGTTTCATTTAATTTCATAATGTCTTATTATGTTTTAATCTATCTTTATGCTTCAAGATAAAAGACAAGGTATTATTCTTTGTCTCTAAAGGAATCATTCCCCCAGAATGAAATGAGATATTTTAAAAAATGTGTTTTTTTCCCTGTCCATATTACCTCATTGTGGTCTAATAGAGACCAAACATTCCTCCAAACATCATCTTCAAGAAGAAATGGAGTCGTACAAGTTTTGAATGACATGAAGGTGAGAAAATGATGACAGAATCTTCATTTTTTGACTGAATTGTCCCTTTAATGTCAGTGATCTTGATTTCCTGAAGGCCAGTTTAAGAGTGATCTGCTTTCGAATCACAAACTGGATTCAGCACTCAGTTTTGAACGTGATATTGAGCTGCAAACTATTTTCAGGCTCGTGATTAACAGTTATGAATAGACTGTCCAATGAATAGGTTGTCAAAGAGTTTAGAAAAGAAAACTTTGTGTGTAGAAATGATCAGCCTCTATTCTGTGAGGAAAACATCAAACAGCGGAGTGCAGAGCATCACTTACCAAAATGACAAAATGACAGCCAACTAGATAAACAAAGAAAGACACTTTAGACATATACTTTCACATTTATAGTTGTATATAATATTTTATATATATATAACAATTATTGAATATACTGTACATTATTTAAAAAAAGGTTCTAATACATATTTTAAATATAATTGTATGTTTTAAATGTTTACAAATACAGTTTACTATTCAGCCTGTAGGTGTCAGTCTTGAGCAGCCCGTAAAGATATGAGATAAATCGGTAACTTTACGTGTGCACAAATACGCATTAATTCATGCTTAACTAATGCAGAGATAATCGTGGGTTTATATATAACTCATGAAGAACTAAACCATTTATTAATAATTACTTTATCAGCAACAAATGATCATTCTATATGATAAGTAATCAATAAATTGTTATTAGTTAAATGTCATAATGTATTAATTCCCTAATAACTTATTTTATTAACTAATAGTGTAAATTCATGTGTTAATTACCACAATGGGTTGAAGCCACACATTTCTTCTTCCAGTTGTCTGCTTTAATTAATCATTAGCTAATGATTTGCAAAGATATCATTATGTTATGACTTTATTTGTTGAGGCACAGAACTATTAACTAATTGTTAAGTAATGTGTCATTGTGGTTATGGATTTAGAATTAGTCATGTGCCTCAACAAGTAAACTCATAACATAATGATATATTTGCAAATCATTAGGTAATGATTAATTAAAGCAGACAACTGGAAGTTGAAATGCATGGCTTCAACCCATTAAAATGCATGGCTTAAACTCACTGAGGCATATGACTAACTAACTAATTATATATCCATAACCACAATGACATAATACTTAACAATTAGTTAATAGTTCTGTGCCTCAACAAGTTAAGTCACAACATAATGATACATTTGCAAATCATTAGCTAATGAGTATTCAAAGCAACTGTAGCCAAATTCCTTGACACGTCTGTGTGTGGTGGCTCTTGATGCCTTGTTCACCCAAATTCTTGAATCGATTTTGCTTGACAAGCCTCTCAAGGCTGCGATTCTCTCGGTTGATTGTGCATCTTTTTCTTCCACAATTTTTCCTTCCACTCAACTTTCTGTTAACATGCTTGGATACAGCACTCTGTGAACAGCCAGCTTCTTTGGCAATGAATGTTTGTGGCTGACCCTCCTTGTGAAGGGTGTCAGTGATTGTCTTCTGGATAACTGTCAGCTCAGCAGTCTTCCCCATGATTGTGTAGCCTAGTGAACCAAACTGAGAGACCATTTTGAAAGCTCAGGAAACCTTTGCAGGTGTTTTGAGTTGATTAGCTGATTGGCATGTCACCATATTC
>JAHKKF010534153.1:14927-27640 GCA_019740295.1 Labeo calbasu
GAACCAAAGACTTAAACTACTTCAGTCTGTGTGCACTGAATTTATTTAATACACAAGTTTCACAATTTGAGTTGAATTACTGAAATAAATGAACTTTTACACGACATTGTAATTTATTGAGATGCACCTGTACATGAAAAAAATCTGAATAATTCAAATAAACGAATGTCTCGTAATCAATCAATCAGTGTTTTGAAAAACGTCTGGTGACTGTAGAGGGTATGCATGTGACGTCACAGCTGGAGTGGCTGCATTCATTTCAACATGAATGCTGCGACAGAACACACAAAACACCTCTAAAACCAGAATGCGCTATGCGATTGACTGTACAAGGAGATTTGACAAGAAACCTAAGGGATATTTTTACAGACTGCTAAAAGCTACTGAAAAGAGAAGCAAATTAATCGCTGCAATTCAAAGTAACAAATGGCCTTCATGGAGCGAAACACGGATTTGCAGTTATTATTTCATGTTAGTATGTTGAATTGTGCAGTAAAACCATATCCTATAAATTGTATTATAGTATATCGTATTGCCAACTCATCAACTAAACATTTACCATCTTAAATTCTGCATAACTGGATGTTTTTAAATAAAACACTGACGATATATATAACATTAAAGGAGAAGTCCACTTCCAAAAAAAAGATTCACATATAATGTACTTTCCCCCTTGTCATCCAAGATGTTCATGTCTTTTTTTCTTCAGTCGTAAAGAAATTATGTTTTTTGAGGAAAACATTTCAACATTTTTCTTCATATAATGAACTGATAAGGTGCCCCGATTTTGAACTTCCAAAAAGCAGTTTAAAAAGAGAGTAAGACAAGACAAGAGTTTGACATTAAAAAGTATATAAATTGTATTATTTTTACTAAAATAACTGATCGTTTCGCTAGATAAGATGAGTACATTATATGTGAAACTTTGTTTTGGAAGAGGACTTCTCCTTTAATATAAGTGATCACCGGGGTTTAGACCAACCTATTTTGTATTTACAAAATGAGTTCACAGGCAAATATGCTTTATTTATTTCCCCAGCGTCAAAATCAGGCACATTTAAGTGTTAGAAGAAAAAAAAGTGTTAGAAAACACGATTTCTGGCTGCATCAGTATCCACTAAACGCTGGATATTTGTTAAGTTGTTAGGAACATTATATAAATTTCAGCAACCTTTAGTTTAAACTAATTATCGTTTGTTTTACTTGCGTTTTCGCATCTTCCCTATTAAATTAATTCACGCTGAAGGCTCTTTTACCACTCAGTCCGGCTGAGGGGGCGTGTCCCGGTGGGAAAGTGACGTCAATGCATACCCTCTATTAAAATGTGACTAATTACATATTTATTTATTTAAATGATTAAAATCATTTATTATCTGCATTTGTGATGCAGTCTTTTCAACTAGCTAGCTACCAACCTCACAAAGTTTTTTTTTGTTAATTATTCCAAAGAAAAGAAGGAAAATAAAGTAAAGAAAAAAAGAAAAAGAAAAACTTCATATAACTATTTTTTTTTATTATTTATTTTTACATGTAGCTTTAAGTGTAGTGTTTCTGCCAAAGAATCCTGAAAAATAAAATAGTTTCCACAAAGTTGATAATAATAAGGAGAAATGTCAAAACAAAATCAGCATTTTTCTGAAAGATTATGTGACACTGAAAACTGGAGTAATGGCAGCTGAATATTCAGTTTTGCCAACATTCTTTTTTTTAATTATTCTTATTATTCTTGTTTTATTTGGCCCCGGTCAAAAAAACTAAACTAAACAAAACAAACAAACAAAAAAGAAAGTAAATATAAAAAGTAAATATATCGTTCAAAAAGCAAACAAATATTGAATGCTCATAACAATTCAAAAATCTTCTATTTCTGCCTATTAGGATTATAATGTTAAAGGTCTGTGGCTGGAACATATCTTCAATATAGACGGCTTTATTGACAGTGACCTATATTTAATTACGTAAATGTAACCGTTTCTGTCATATTTGTGTTTGCTCTGTGGGAGAGCGTCTGTGTGTCACGTGACCAGAGGAAGGCGAGTCTCGAGACCGTAAACAACATGGCGCGTCACGAACCTGGAGAGTCTTAAAATCAACTCAGGGAAATAGATGCGCTCAGCATACGGAGCTCATGCGTTTACAAGCTTAATTTTTGACAACACTGTTTTGTGGATATTTATCGAGGTCTGCAAGAAGAAACCAACGGAGCAAAAGAGCTGTCAAAGCGCTGTTACCATTTAACTGGTAGGTGTCTCTCTTTTGTAGGTCGCTTACAGCGCTAGCCTGACGCTAACTTATAAACAAAAGGCTGTTTTTAATGTATATTTAACGTAATTAAATAGGGTTTTATGCACTGTGCGTTTTTAAACTCTTAGTTTGTAAATATGAAACCATTATGTAAAGTGTTCGTTCTATGTCATTTGCGCTTTTTAATTCCTGCGCTTTTAAATAGCCTGTCATTTTAGCATGCCCGCCTGTCAGTTACATCACAGCCTATTGTCAGCTGCATGTCAACATTCATTTAAATCACCTGTTAAATGTCACGATTTGTCAAAACAAGCAAACACTGGGATGTTAATAACACTGACATATCACACAATTAATGGACTACATCAGTGTTAATTTTGTCGTAATAAATATTTACGCAGTTTTATTTTGGTGTATGTCCTATATTGAATACTATATTTATAGTATTACTAAAAATGGTGTGAAAGGTTTTTAAGGTGCTAATAAAAATATAAAAATAATTTTCTCCGCTTAGTATTTGTGACCCTGGACCACAAAACCAATCTTAAGTAGCACAGGTATGTTTGTACCAATAGCCAAAAATACACTGTATGGGTCAAAATGATCGAATTTTTTTATACCAAAAAACATTAGGATGTTAGGTAAAGATGTTCCATGAGCACATTTTGTTCATTTCCTACTGTAGGTATATCTAAACTAAATTTTTGATTAGTAATTTGCTTTGCTAAGAACTTCATTTGAACAACTTTAAAAGCGACTTTCCTCAATATTTAGATTTTTATATATATAAATAATATATATATATATATATATATATATAAATTATATATATATAACTCATGTTTTTTATTCAGAAATTTGTAATGTTACAAAAGATTTCCATTTTAAACCTTCTAGTCACCAGAGAATCCTGAAAAAANTGCTAAGAACTTCATTTGAACAACTTTAAAAGCGACTTTCCTCAATATTTAGATTTTTATATATATAAATAATATATATATATATATATATATATATATATATATATAAATTATATATATAACTCATGTTTTTTATTCAGAAATTTGTAATGTTACAAAAGATTTCCATTTTAAACCTTCTAGTCACCAGAGAATCCTGAAAAAAAAAAAAAAGTTATAATTTACACA
Source organism: Labeo calbasu (assembly GCA_019740295.1). NCBI lineage: Eukaryota > Metazoa > Chordata > Actinopteri > Cypriniformes > Cyprinidae > Labeo > Labeo calbasu. Next base: position 18,320 of record JAHKKF010534153.1, read on the forward strand.
AAATATTAGGCAGCACAAGCATTTGCAATATTGATAATAAGGAGACATGTCAAAACAAAATCAGCATTTTTCTGAAAGATTCTGTGACACTGAAAACTAGAGTAATGGCTCCTGAATATTCATCACAGGTATATCTCTGATTATTTGGGTATATGTCATATTTTGGACATAATTACTAAAAGATGGTGTTCAGTGTCTTTTAGCATTATTTATAATATATCTTGCTTTTTATAATAACATAAATATAATTGCTTGTATTGCTAATTTCTGAATAAATGATTTGGCAGACAATCAGTCTATGGGCTCTCAGTCCAGTTCTGGGATGTCCGGTCGGGGCTCTGGCAACAACCCAGACCAGTCAGAACCAGAACCTAACCCGAATTCCAATCAGACGGGTCGCACACAGGCCGAGAGGCAGTCAGGATCTGAAGAGGACGTTGACTTAGCACAAGTTCTGGCGTACCTACTGCGAAGGTAAATATATGAATAACCTCCATAACATTTATTTACCAATCCCTTTGACTAAAGTGTTGAAACTCTGTCAGTGTATGGGAATTAAAAAGTGTTCTTCCTTTTTTTTTCTTCCTATAGGGGCCAGGTCCGCCTGGTCCATGGAAGTGGAGCGACGGGCCTACAGCTGGTGCAGTCATATTCAGACTCCGATGAGGACAGCGATGGGGCCTGGGATGGGCGGCTAGGACATCGATATGACCCTCCAGGTGAGAATTACGGACTGTATGGTGTAAGTTTAGTTCATTTTATAGAAGTGAGCAATGGGGCCATAAATACCATTGAATTAATCAATTGCTATGCCTTATTTATTCTCACTCAGTGGATGCCCAACCAGACACACAGGAAGTTGACCGCAGTGAGATTTGCACTCAGATCCTGCTTGCCACTGCTTCCTCAAGCTTAAAGGGCAGACACAGTTTCACACATATGCTGGCAGAGGTAAGACGGGTCTGTGGTTGAATAGAACTGGTGTAAACTAGAGTTGTCAAAAGGTACCGGGTTCAGTACTTTCTGTACTGACACTTTAAAAACGTCCATTTCCCGCTCACAATTGTTTGCAAGCAGAGGAAGACTTGCAATTTTTTTTAGCCCAGCCTTGCTTATTTGAATCAGAATATACACACAATGAACTAAGAGAGATGGACGTTCTGTCTAAATTTGAACTAAGGTCTTAGCGGTTTTGAACAACATGAGGGTGAGTAATTAATGACAGAACTTTCATTTTTGGGTGAACTATCCCTTTAAAAAATCAGGAAATCTTTATGCAGCTGAATAGAGTAGAGATCCGAAATGTGCAACTTTCTGTAATCTAACTGTGTATTTCTTTCTGAAGCGGGAACAGGGAAGGTGTCGTGGGTCAAGTTTCTCTCATGGAGAGTGCAGCCGAATCCGTTCACAGTAAGTGCAACATAAATGCTATGCTACAGCAATAATGCATATTTAAAACATTTAAATGCTAGATACTCACAGATACAGCGGCACATATGTCATTGCATTTAAAATAGACATTGTTTTTTATAAAACTGTTCAGGCTTTGCGTATGCATAATGCTTCACATACATTTCCTCATAGTTTCCTGCCCAATCATGTGGTATACAAAGACACCTACCAACAGAAAGTTTTTTGTGGAGTCTACAGCGATGAGGGAAACATGTTCCTGTCTGCATGCCAAGGTGAGAATGTAATTCAAGACTTTGTTATTAGTATTTATTTTCTATTTTTAGTAGTCACGTCTCAGACATATTCAAATGCACAACAAAGCTCTGCAAAAGCACTGTAGTGTAATTGTTTTGACCTTCTTTGATATTAATATAAGTACATAAACAACTGTTCAAATGTTTGGGGTGAGTAAGCCATCACAAACATAAATTACATTTAAAAAGTATTAAAATAGAAAATGGACATTTAAAATAGTAGTAATATTTCATGAGAGACTTGTTTAAAAAAAATTAAATAAAAACATTACTCACTTTTGACATTTGAATTCTGTAGCGCAATCAGTATCTTATACTTTCCTCTTTATGTCTTTGTTTTTATAGATCAGAATATCAGGTTATATGACACTAGCAGGGGCCGTTTCACCCTAAAGAAGACAGTGAAGGCCAGAGACGTGGGCTGGAGTATTCTGGATGTGTGTTTCACCCCTGATGCACGTTGCGTGCTGTACTCCAGTTGGTCTGACTACAGTAAGACAGAGCCAGGTCACTTAAACTGCTTTGTTGGCACTACTGTCATTGATTCCAGTAATGCATATCTGTCTGTGCTCCCTCTCTTTAGTCCATGTGTGCAGTGTAGATGGGGACAATGAAACACACACCGCTCTGGACCTCAAGTTAGTGTTTCCTCATAGTACATTTTAGCATTAAAACTCAGGTAATCACCTGTATGCTTCCTCTTCATGTGGATGACAGACAGTAGAACAGATTTTCATAACCATTCATCACCACAGCCATCATGTAACTGTGAGCTAACTGAAACTCAACACACTGGCAAAGTGAAATCTGAAGGAAGTGCGTTAAAAGTAATAACCATTTGTGGTTGATTTTGTTTATTTCAGGGAAATTTCTTACTGTTTGACACTTATTACTTTACCAAAAGCATAATATATAAATAAACACGGAAAATAATATGTAAAGTGCCATAGTGCCTTCAGATGTGCTAATACTGCCAGTAGTTGACTTTGCCACCGTGTCTTTCTCATTAAATTCACATCACCATGTTGACGTCTTCTCTGCATTGCAACATTTAGTAACCATCATGTGATAATAAACTGTAATATTGTGCTTTTAGAAGTTTGGTCTAGCTCTGTTCATCCCCAAGGAAGGTAGAGATGTGTGAATGGAAATGAGTTTAGATGTTTAAAGATTTATTTTATTTATGTTTCCGTATAGCCTGTGGATTATATTGAATGTGATCACCGTAGAAATGACTGTTGTTGTTTAATGTTTAGTGTTGCTGATGCTGACAGGTGCCTTTTCTTCTTTCAGTCCTGACGAAAGGAGGTTCTGTGTTTTCTCACTGGCAGCATCCACAGATGGAAAGGAAATTTTAGGAGGGTTAGTAACATACTATAGTCTAAGAAATCGATCCTGTACTAACTCAATGTTAGTTTTTATTACTGCTGTCAAATTGATTAATTGCAATTAAGTACATCCAAAATAAATGTTTGTGTTTACATTATATAATCTTATTTGTATATGTATTACATATATTTTTTTAAATATATACATGTATGTGTGTATATTTATGCATACATGTAAATATATACAGTACACACATATATTATGTAAACACAGACTTTTGTTTTGGATGCAATTAATTTAATTGGATTTAACAGCACTAGTTTTTATAGCTAAATACTTCTTTTCAAACATGATAAAACTTGTTTTGCTTTTTTGATTTCTACTATGAAGTGCCAAACAGTCAGTAATTAATTGTGAATATATAGTTGTAATTCAGAATATATAGAAATAAATCAGAATATATAAATGTAACTATATTATAAACTGACCAAAATTATAAATGCAACACTTTTGTTTTTACCCCCATTTTTCATGGGCTGAACTCAAAGATCTTAGGCTTTTTCTATGTCCACAAAAGGCCTATTTCTCTCAAATATTGTTCACAAAACTGTCTAAATCTGTGTTAGTGAGCACTTCTCCTTTGCCAAGATAATCCATCCACCTCACAGGTGTGGCATATCAAGATGCTGATTAGACAGCATGATTATTGCACAGATGTGCCTTAGGCTGGCCACAATAAAAGGCCACTCTAAAATGTGCAGTTTTACTGTATTGAGGGGGGTCTGAAAACCAGTCAGTATCTGGTGTGACCACCATTTGCCTCACGCAGTGCAACACATCTCCTTCGCATAGAGTTGATCAGGTTGTTGTGGAATGTTGGTCCACTCCTCTTCAATGGCTGTGGGAAGTTGCTGGATATTGGCAGGAACTAGAACATGCTGTCATAAACGCCGATCCAGAGCATCCCAAACATGCTCAATGAGTAAAATGTCCAGTGAGTATGCTGGCCATGCAAGAACTGGGATGTTTTCAGGTTCCAGGAATTGTGTACAGATCCTTGCATCATGGGGCTGTGCATTACCATGTAACGTTACCCCATTACCCCAGATACCAGGTATCTCTGTGCATATAAAATGCCATCAAGAAAATGCACCTGTATTCGTTGTCCATAACATACGCCTGCCCATACCATAACCCCACCGCCACCATGGGTCACTCGATCCACAATGTTGACATCAGCAAACCGCTCACCCACACAACGCCATACACGCTCTCTGCCATCTGCCCTGTACAGTGAAAACCGGGATTCAGCCGTAAAGAGAACTCCTCTCTAAAGTGCCAGACGCCATCGAATGTGAGCATTTGCCCACTCAAGTCGGTTACGATGATGAACTGCAGTCAGGTCGAGACCCTGATGAGGACGATGAGCATGCAGATGAGCTTCCCTGAGACGATTTCTGACAGTTTGTGCAGAAATTCTTTGGTTAATCAAACCGAGTTTTGCAGCAGCTGTCTGCTCTTGGAGGTGAAGATCCTGGATGTGGAGGTCCTGGGCTGGTGTGGTTACACGTGATCTGCGGTTGTGAGGTTGATTGGATCTACTGCCAAATTCTCTGAAACGCCTTTGGAAATGGCTTATGGTAGAGAAATGAACATTCAATTCATGGGCAACAGCTCTGAGGACATTCCTGCAGTTAGCATGCCAGTTGCATGCTCTCGCAAAACTTGCGACTTCTGTGGCATTGTGCTGTGTGATAAAACTGCACATTTTAGACTGGCCTTTTCTTGTATCCAGCCTAAGGCACACATGTGCAATAATCATGCTGTCTAATCAGCATCTTGATATGCCACACCTGTGAGGTGGGGGGATTGTCTCGCCAAAGGAGAAGTGATCACTAACACAGATTTAGACAGATTTGTGAACAATATTTGAAATATTTGAGGCCTTTTGCGTACATAGAAAAAGTCTTAGATCTTTGAGTTCAGCTCATGAAAAATGGGGCCAAAAAACAAAAGTGTTCCATTTATTATTTTGGTCAGTGTAAATTGTGAATATGTAGTTATAATTCTGAATATTTATATATAACTACATATTCAGATTTACCTTTATATATTCATGATTTACCTTTATATATTAAAGTATTCTCTTTACATTTATGTATTCTGATTTCTAAATGTATATTCTGATTTACTTGTATATATTCAGATGTACAACTATATGTTTATTTATATATTCTAATTTATATAACATTTCGCATTTATATTGTCAGCCTTTATATAATTATTTCCTGTTTGGCGCTTCATATTCTACTATTGGATTTTTATTTTATTTTATTTTACAGAATAACCACCAACCATACATAAAATACTAAAGTGTTCCTTTATTCTTACTGAGATGCTTTTTGTCTCTATCAAATAGTGCTAACGATGGTTGCCTGTATGTGTTTGATCGTGAACAAAACAAGAGAACTCTAAAGGTATGATTCACACATTTGTAAAGTAATAGAAGGACATGAAGTTAAACTCTTAAAGGGGTCATCGGATGCACATTTTCTCATCTCATCTCACCACATCTTGCCATCTCAGTTAATATGATTCTTTAGGGTCTTAATGAAATGTCTGTAACATGGTTTGGTTAAAATTTCTCAATGGTAGTGTAAAAAACACCCTTTTTACAGCAACCTGTTTTGTTACATGTCCCTTTCAATGCTAATGAGCTCTGCTCACCCCACACTTCTCTTCCGTTGGGTAACGAGCCATACTGTTTACTTTAGCCGCATTTAGCCGTGTAACTTGCTAACTAGCACATTATAGTCACGTCTTCTGTAGGTAAACTGGATTATGAATGTTTAGTGTGAACATAGACGCATTTATGTAGAACGGGGGGGTGCATTCCCTTCTCAAACCAATTTTATACACTGCGTCTTCAGCAGCTCGGATGATCGGGAGTAAATGATGACTGCTATGTTCATTATTACATCCAACAACAAAACACCTCAATCGCATCTTTGTCTACACCTGCTCAGGCGTCGAAACAATGGCGGACTGTTCACAGCTCACTAATGGCAGGTCTAAGGTAAAACACCATCGTCAATCAACTATTGTGGGAGTGGCCTTGGTCTGTGTGCAGTCACACAGCCAAGAAGCGGAGAGTGGCTTGATTTGAGAAAGGGGTTATTATTTATGGATGGATTTTTATCATTACAGGGTGGATATGTACACACACTGCCAACCCACATTTATGTTCAAACAACATGTAAAAGTGAATTTTGCATCCGATGACCCTTTCCAAGTAAAATATTCATTTATAGGCTTGTAGAAGAGAAAAAAAAATACTCTATCATAAGTAACTCAAAAACATTTGGTCAATTTTCATTTGCTGCACTATTAAATAGTCAATTTCTTTCTGAAAATGTTGAATTAATTGTGCAAGCTTTATAGCTTTTATGGGATCAATATCAGTTAACTCTACTATCAACTAGTCATCCATCCTCTGACTTTAAAGGAGAATTCCACTTCCAGAGCAACAAATCACAAATAATTTACTCACCCCTTGTCATCCAAGATGTTCATGTCTTTCTGTCTTTTGTCATGAAGAAATTGTTTTTTGAGGAAAGTATTTCAGGATTTTTCTCCATATAATGGAGTTCATTGGTGCCCCGATTTTGAACTTCCAATATGTAGTTTAAATGCAGCTTCAAAAGGCTCTAAACGATCCCAGTCAAGGAAGAAGGGTCTTATCTAGTGAAACGATAAAATTCTTGATACTTTTTAAGCACAAAAACTGGTGTAGCACATGCTTTGGGGTGCGCGTTCACGAAGCTACGTACTATTGAATCACGTCGAAAAGTCACGCGGAACGTAGACGGAACTACAGACCCAGCGTTTACAAAGCGAATGCGCAAAGACTAAGAAAGTGCAAATAAGTTTGTAAGATGGAGTTTTTTGCCATACTCAGTACACAGACAATGAACTTGGATGTGATTTGTAGTAGTGATGGGAAGTTCGGATCATTTTACCGACTCTGACCTTTGAGTCTCGTTCAGCAAAATAAACAAATCTTTTTTTCAAGTCATTTCATTCATTTTAGCAAAATTAAAATGTTACGTGTTACTTCCCTAACACATCTACTGCTTACACAAACGTTGATCACAATACAAACAAGACAAAACTATAATGCTATAAGAAACAGAAAAGATTAATTCATTGTTTACCTGGGTCTTTAGTCTATGATTAGCTCACCTCTTATCTGACAAATTTTTGGGTTTGAGTCGTTCGTTCATCACGTGACAGCCCCATAAGATGAACGAACGACTCGAAAAACCCGAAGACTCGAAACGGGTGAACTAATTCCAGTACAGAAACGAATAGGATGGTGCGCATGTGCGACTGAACAAATCACTCCCCGAGATGACTCGTTCTTCCCGAGTCACATTGAAGATTTGTTCAAAATGAATTAAGCTTTTGTGCTTAAAAAGTATACAAATTTTTATTCTTGGAAAAAAAAAGAAAAAAAGAATGATTGTTTCACTAGATAAGACCCTTCTTTCTCGGCTGGGATCATTTAGAGCCATTTGAAGCTGCATTTAAACTGCATTTTAAAAAGTTCAAAATGGGGGCACCAATGAACTCCACTTTATGGAGAAAAATCCTGAAATGCTTTCCTCAAAATCATAGTTTCTTTACAGCTGAAGACAGAAAGACACGAACATCTTGGATAACAAAAGGAGTGAGTAAATTACTTGTAAATTGTTGTTCTGGAAGTATACTTCTCCTTTAAGTCTTGCGTAATCTTTACAGCTTACCGGTCTAAGTGCACCAAAGGTCTGTCGTTCTGAATTTAAAGTGATCACTGATATGTAAGCTAGATTTACTGACAACTTTATCCTGACATTGCACTCTGTAACATGACTCATGTGTTTTTCTTTCTTTATCTCACCACTGAATCAGATCGACGCTCATGAGGATGATGTGAATGCCGTAGCGTTTGCAGACAGTTCATCACAGCTGCTGTTCTCAGGCAGTGATGATGCTCTGTGTAAAGTATGGGACAGACGTACACTCAGAGAAGACAGACCACAGCCTGTGGGTCATCTGGCCGGACACAGGGATGGAATCACCTTCATACACAGCAAGGTATAACAGCACAATCTATAATATTCGATGGTATCATTGTCAAAGACACTGTGTTTCACAATAGTTACAACACACTGCACAAATATTTTACATAATATGTGATTATAAGCCAGATGATTGTGAGCATTGTACAATATACAATGTAGTTCAAAAGTTTGGGGTCAGTATAAATTTTAAAGTATGTTTGACGTTTTATGCTCACTAAGGCATTTATTTGAAAAAAAATACAGTAAAAATGTTAATAATGTGAAATATTATAACTATTTACAGGGTTCGTACAAGGTGCTTGAAGTACTTGAATTTGACCTGGAAAACCCTTGAAAATAGTAATATTCCTGAAGAGAAACTCGAAAAGTGTTTGAATTATTAAAACGCAATCTATCGATGAAATAAGTGTTTAATTTTTTCAATAAGCACATATCTTTCTCACGAAATTCACACAATTAAAAAAAAAACATCCTTTTGGCTTATTTCAGTTAATGTCATAAAACTAGTGAGCTAAACCAGTAGTAGTACTGACAGTGTTGTGTAAACATGGCTGAAGACGTAAAAAGACAGATGAATCAAATCAGTTAATTGAGTCATTTAAGCTGGAACTGCTCTGATTGATTCAAACTCATGACTTTGATCATTCATTTCAAGCAATTTACTAGAAAAACCAGATCAGATTAAAAGAGCCATTCATTTTCAAACTTCAGCATTGCATTTAATGATTTTCAAGGAGCTTTTTGAAACTCTGAATCAGTTAAACCATTGTGTTAAACCTAAATGATTCACTGTTTCGAAGCGCTTCAATCGGATCACGGATCGCAAATCATTTGATTCAGATCAGGACTTTGGAGCGGGTTTATAAATAATTCTGTGAATAAATGATTTGCAAGTCCTGTTCTAAAATGATGGTTCGCAAATCATTATTCAGATCAGGACTTTGGAGCGCAGTTCGTGAAATCATTTGATTTAGATCAGAACTTCAGAGTGGGTTTATGAATCTTTTGCTTTAGATCAGATTTTTGGAGCGCACATCGCAAATGATTTGATATAGATTGGAACTTCGGAGCATGGATCGCGAATCATTTACTTCAGATCGGAACTTCGGAACAGGTTTATAAATCATTCTGTGAATAAATGTTCTAATCTAAATGAAATGATT
>JAHKKF010534154.1:0-16445 GCA_019740295.1 Labeo calbasu
AAAGTATGTTAAAATAAAAAACATTATTTTATATTGTAAAAACATTTTGCAATATTACTGTTGTTTTTCTATATTTTTAATCAAATAAATGCAGCCTTGATGAGCATAAGAGACTTCTTTAAAGACTATTACAAGTCTTACTGACCCCAAACTTTTGAACGGTAGTGTATAATATATACACACAACAATGACAACTAACTAATAATATATATATTATTAGTTAGTTGTCATTATTGTGTGTATTTCACACACAAACATTTTATTATATATTTTCAGTAGTTTCTGTTTTTTTACTGCTGGAAAAAACAATATATTAATAATACTTTTGATTAATAATATAACTTTTTGAGTATTCTCATTCAAGTATTATTAGTTAGATTATTATTAAAGTCCTGTAAAAGTGTATTAGTGGTGATGAGTGGTGATTTATCACAGGTAACAGATGTTAATGGAATAACAAAGGCTTTTGTGCTTCATGACAACAAACACTCATAACTTTCCGAATACACAAATCCCTCCATAATGACAGATCAATGTAGATCTAGACAGATCAGATAAAAGCCTCCAAATCTCAACCTTCACCTGACTGCAACCTTTATTGACCAGTCCTTATGAAGATTTAACATCATTTGCCCCGATTAAGACTCATTTTAAGCCGTATGCAGTCTGTACTCGCTCAGTCAGAAACAATACTGTGAGCTCATCCAAAAAAACAAGAATGTTTTGTTTAAAGATTCCAATTAGAACACTGATTTAGAATTTTGAAATTCTTGGAAAGTCTGATTTTGAAACTCTTGAACTTTAAGAACCCAGAAGGGTTATTCTATGAAACTGGTGCCTTTTCCATTTGAAAAAAGTAATTTAAAGTGTACTAGTAATTGCTAAAGTTTCATTTTTAAGAGCGAAACGTTCAGGCTGGCATATTTCAGCAATAAGGGTATGGTTGCCCATTTGTTTAACCAAATTGTTGACAGATGCTTATGCTAAACCGGATTAATAGTAAAATTGTCTTGTGTGGGACTGATTAATGCCCAGAAGATCTCGAGAGGGGATATTATTGTAATAAGGTGGCCTAAGGTGGTGTTGGGCATCAGGCGCTCAGAGCTGCTCCAGGGTCACAGAGGAGACGGTATAACCACGTCCAGATTAATTAAGGAGGTATTAGTCAGTCGGGATTGTGGTGGATTCTGAAGCGATTTAGGCAACATGCATCTCAAAACGTCTCCTCGGACCGGCATGTGATAGCGATTTCCATGGCCTAAGCGCCTCGCTCTGATCAAATCCCAATTAAAGGCGGTACGACAACACCATGGGCCTTTGCTCCATTTACCTTCTGACTGCATGAGCCCATTTATCACGTACAGCGTCTGATCAACTCAAACCGCATAGACGTGAAAAAAGGCCACAAATGGTTAGTGCATTATGCTGTTATACATGGAAAAATGCAGCCAAAAAATAGAAAAATAAAATAAAATGTGACCCTGGACCACAAAACCAGTCTTAAGTAGCACGGGTAGATTTGTAGCAATAGCCAAAAATACACTGGATGGGTCAAAACGATTGATTTTTCTTTTATGCCAAAAATCATTAGGCTATTAAGTAAAAATCATGTTCCATGAAGATATTTTGTACATTTCCTACTGTAAATATATCAAAACCTAATTAGTATTGTGCATTGCTAAGAACTTCATTTGGACGATTTTAAAGGCGATTTTCTCAATATTTAGATTTTTTTGCACCCTCAGAGTATTTATTCAGATTCAAAATTGACTGATTATGACTCTTATGACTGGTTTTGTGGTCCAGGGTCACAAATAAAATCAGAACTGGCTCAATTATTAAGAAAACAGAATTCTGTTTGATCAAAATTCAATCAAAAAACTTTAAGGACAGTTTTCCCAATTCCATTTTTGGTACAGTAGCATTTTGTCTGTGCAAAAGTTTCTACTCATTTTCGTCAACAAGGCAGCAGGTTTTAAGGGTTACAAAGATAGACTGAAAAATTATATTTATAAATATATTTTATAATATATTTAGTACATTTTATATACTAAAATTATTGTAAAATGTTTGTTTTATTTTTATTTTAAATATATTTATTTATTATTATTAATTATTATTTATTTTTTAAATATGTTGTTATATTTTTATTTTAATAACCTTTTAGTAATCTAAATGAACTTTTTTCCCACTACAAAGAGCCTTTTGTGGAAAAGAAAAACAGAGAACAAAATTCAATAAAAAAACTTTGAGGATATTTTTCCCAATTCCATTTTTGGCACAGTACAACATTTTGTCTGTGCAACATAATATTTTAAGAATTATTTTGAATTTTATATTTAGTTTCTACTCATTTTCACCAACAAGGCAGCAGGTTTTAAGGGTTACAAAGATATATATAATATAATATAATATAATATTTATATAATAATTATCAATATATAAAAATAAAATATAAAATAAATATAATAATGAGATGCTAATTAACAAAATTCACTCCCATGTTCAAAATGCCACCTTTTAACACATAAGACATGAGTTCAGACGCAAATAGTGCATGCAAAATTAAATTTATGTATTTCTGCATCCTACGTGATAATAGTAAGGTGCATTTATATCAATTTGAAATATTTTGTAATCTTTTTAACCACATACTGAGGACATTTCATTACCACTATAGTTTTCAAAAGGGGGGTTTTGCAGCAATGCCATAGAAAAACCATTTTTTGGTTCCTTTAAGATATCAGTAAACAGTTCTTAAAAAGAACCATTTTTAACCTAATAGAGCCTTTTGTGGCATGGAAAAGTTCAATGGATGTTCATGGAACCATCAACACCAACAAAACCTTCATTTTTAATAGTGTAGTTAATATTTTGTTAATAATAATATCACTACAAACTCACATCACTGAGTACTGCATCTTATTCGCAGATTAAACTTTATCAGGTGCTATAAACAAGAACTGTTTTCACTGACTGCATCAGGTTTCCATTTATCCAGCAGAATGAAATAAGTCTCTGTCGGCCATCCTGACAGTTAATGTGCTCCTCAGTTAGTCAAACAACCCGATCATCCCGTCAGTCCCTCCGCGAACAGCAACCCCCCGCTAAGTGGCTAATGACCGAGGCGTATAATCCCCCTCAAAACAAGCACAAAGATGCTAATTGAATCTCTCTATAAATAGACTTGACTTCTGCCGCTCCTCCTTTACTAGAAGCGGCACCGCGAACTGGAAGACACCGTTTCGCGACTCACCCAGATCCTACCGAGAAATCAGTCGGTTTAGCGGTACATTATATAACCGGTGAATCCTCGAACCAGTCAAGAGAGTTCGTGAAGCAGAAAGACGCGCAATGGTGATATAAACATACGCGCAAACTAGACAGACCAACTTAGCCATGTTTCCTCTGCCGATGTTCACACCTGAGCAGGTGGCTCGAGTCTGCGAGAATCTGGAGGAGACGGGAGATATCGAGCGCTTGGGTCGCTTCCTCTGGTCGCTGCCCGCCGCCGTGCCCGGTTCCGCCGGCGAACTCCTCAACCGCCACGAGTCGGTGATGCGCGCCCGCGCTCTTGTCGCCTTCCACGGCGGGAACTTCGAGGCTCTTTATCAGATCCTCCAGAGTCACCGCTTTACGCGGGAGTCCCACGCCAAGCTCCAGGACCTGTGGCTGGACGCGCACTACCGGGAGGCGGAGCGCCTGAGGGGGAGACCGCTGGGCCCGGTGGAGAAGTACCGCATCCGGAAGAAGTTTCCCCTTCCTCGGACCATCTGGGACGGCGAACAGAAAACGCACTGCTTTAAGGTGAGACACACGGAATTGTTCAAATGTTCAAAACCTAATTGTAAATTAAAGGTGCAAAATTTGTGTCAGGGGTCGTACAGTAGGCCTACTATGAACAATATTCACACTTGGTTGCTAATATTACTAACAGTACTAACGGTGTTGGGGGTAAATTAATTTTTTTAGGTAATAACGCAATATTGTAATGCATTACTGTTACTAACAGTGTTGGGGGGTAACGCATTACAAGTAACTTGAATTACGTAATCAGATTACTTTTTCAAGTAACTAGTAAAGCATTACTTTTTAATTTACTGTAAAATATCCAAGTTACAAAAATTTCCCCCTAAAGGGTGCATATTGTAGAAGCCAAAGTTTACATATTTCTACATAAAGTGTACATATTAATACCTCAATACATATGAGTATCCATAGTGTATTTGTTATCAGTGTTGGGGAAGTTTCTTTTAAAAGTAATGCATTATAATATTGAGTTACTCCCTAAAATAGTAACTAATTGCATTACATAGGTACTTTTTATGAAAAGTAATGCGTTATGTTACTTTTGCATTACTTTTTCCTCATCTTGCTTGTGTGTTTTTATAATAATATGATGCAAACCTGCAATAATTAAATATGTAAATAATTGAGTTTACATTTCCTTCAGCCTGCGGCTTATTCATTTCACATTTGGTATGAAAGCACTTTAACATATGCCAAAAATATAACTTAAAAAAGCCCAGATGAGAAAAAGTAATGAAAAAGTAAGGTAACACATTACTTTCCATAAAAAATACATAAGTAATGCAATTAGTTACCATTTTAGGGAGTAACTCAATATTGTAATGCATTACTTTTAAAAATAACTTTCTCCAACGCGGATTACTAAAACACTATTACCACTTTAAGGTACTAATATGTACACTTTGTGTAGTAATACGTAAACCTTAGCTTCCTAAATGTATCTTTAAGGTACTAATATGCTTTTAGGGGTAAATAAGGTACAAAAGTGTGCCTCTTTAAAAAGTACAGCACCAGTTTTTGTACCTTTTTCTCTAAGAGTGCAAAGTAATTGAAGACTGAATGCAGGATAGCCAAAAGATTGGACACACCCACTTATTTCAAATTAATATTATTCATAAAAGCTTTGAAATAGCACAAATGTAAAGATGAGAGTTATGCAGTGACCATAAATGTTAAACAAATCCAAACTATCTCATTTTTTCCCTTTCAAAGTTGCAGTGCTCTCAAACGACTTAAAAAACTGCATCCTGAAATGCTTTTTAATCAAGCCTAACTTGTGGATGTTTTTCCTTTATGCATGTGTTTCAACAAAACATTTGGTTTGTTAGAAGAAATGCATATGCACAAAATATATTTGTCTGTAAAACTGATTTCAAGCATTGAATTCAAACCTTTTGGATTGTTTTTAAGGTCATAAACTCTTGATTATATAGTCAGTATATAGATAGATAGATTGATAGATTATATAGATATATAATTAATTACAAAGAAATGGGAAGTAAGATTGAATTAAACATGAAATTTTGAAGTAAAGTGACTGAAATGGTGTTTTCTTGTTAAAAGAACTCCAATAATGTCTGTTTTATTTACATTTTTAACTTAAATTGCTAGTAAATTTCTAAATTAATAAAAAAAAAGCAAGTAACATTGAAATAAACAAATAAATCCTGTAAAACAAACTCCATCTTTTTTTAAAAAATAATATTTTTACAGTATAACTCAATGACTAAAAAGTAAGAGAAATTCACACATTTGATAGCAAATTATAAACCTAAAATCTAAAAATTCTGAAATAATAACATTAAATTCATTATTTATTACAATTCTTAAATTTAATCAAAATGACAAAAGCACATTAAACAATTAAATATTTAAACATACAAACGCTAATTTGAAAGTTTAATAATATCTAAATAAAACTAAAAATACAAACACTGTAAATGTACTAAAATGCAAGGGAAATTATTAAAAAGTGCATATGAAATCAGGCTTTGTAACTGATTGTTTGTGCCCTAAAATATTTTGTCATCTAATAAATGTGCTGCTTCAGGCATAAATATATTTTAATGTGACTGAATCAATCAGACTACACCAATAGTCATTTCAAGAGTACATTTTCACTTTTAAAGTGTATTTAAACAGTCGCAGTGCAAACAAATAGAGACTTAATTACGCCGCATTCATCACGCAACAATGCAAACACGGCATTAATCTTGTGCAGCTATGACAGCATGCCGAGCGTCTCAATGCTACTCCTGCAGGCTCTCCCGGCGCATTGAGACGCCGTCGGCGGTTCTTAAGCCTCTTGAGCCGAGGACCACCTGTGGCATTTAAGCTCTCATTCCGCATGATGACTTTCTACCTTTTCACCCTGTTCCAGACACTAGTGGCCAGATTAACTCACAGCTAAATTGCTTTGCAAAGCCCTCGTAACGATTTCCCAGAGTCTGCGATTGTTTTTGCAGACTGGCCGAATGTGAATTGAAACGGAAAGTGGATTATAAAATAGTCTGCGTGCTGGTTCGCTTCACAAAGGTGGAAATGGAGGAAATGAAGCGTAATCACTGCAGCAGACGGTAAATGAGATAAGATATCTGATCGCTAACACCTTGACACACAAACCAGGATTGACTTCAGAAGGCCTGACCCCAGAACAGTGCCTTAAGCCTAATAACAACTCCTGCCCTTCTTAGCTGGCATTCCCAAGGACACTATGATAGAATATTGACTATTGCGTGACGACGAGTGTATATAGTGAAGCTAATTGTAACAAATCAACACTGTAAACTGTCTGTGCATATAAAGGAAGTTGATTTTTGACGATTGAAAGTGGTTTAAAAGCATTTTTTCTAGTCTAATGAGACTGATCCTCTTTAGCACCCAGATAACAGTGTTTCTCCAGGTTGTAGCCATCTATAAATACATCCTTCCCTGCAGACTGATTATTTTAAATGTGCTTTAATAAGATATAATGCTGTTATCCGTCTTGAGCTTTTTAAAGGACGCTTCCAACAGTGACTCTGCCATTGAGCTTTGCCAAAAAGGTTTTTATAGTTCATTTTTGAAAATTATGCACAAAAAAAAGAGGAACATTCTTGAAAAACTAGAATAATTAGATGTAAAATAGGTTACATTTGTGATTCAGTCTAATATAGCATTCACATGTCTGGAGATGATAAATTAAAAATGTACTTTTTACAGCAAGGATGCATTACATTTATTAAAAGTGATAGTACAGACTTGAAAATTACACAATATCACAGTTTCCATAAAAAATATTCAGTGGCATTTTTAACATTGATAATAAGATAATAATATGCAACTTTCAGCATATTATAATGATTTCTGAAGGATCATGTGACACTGAAGACTGGAGTAATGATGCTGAAAATTCAGATTTGATCACAAGATTAAATTATAATTTAAAATATATTCAAATAGAGAACAGTTCATTTAAATTGTAATACTATTTCACTATTTTTACTGTTTTTTTAATCAAATAGAACCCGCCTTGGTAAGCAGAGGAGAGTTCTTTCAAAAACATGAATAAAATCTTGTCGACCCCAAACTTTGAATAATAGTGTAGCTTTGAAATTAGCAAGAAAATGTCTTTTTTTTTGGACTAAGCAACAGCGGTCTTGGTTTTGTGTTTTCAGGAGCGAACCCGTAGTCTCTTGAGGGAATGGTACCTGCAGGATCCCTATCCAAACCCTTCCAGAAAGCGCTATCTGGCTCAGGCCACCGGTCTCACACCCACTCAGGTGGGCAACTGGTTCAAAAACAGAAGACAGCGGGACAGAGCGGCTTCTGCCAAAAACAGGTAAACAAATGAACATACTGTATTACAGCTATGCTGTAAAAATGTAATGCTGAGAAACAAAAAGCCAGGCAAACCAATGCATTGAGATTAATGTTAATACTTGTCTTGAGTAATAAAAGCCGATTTGTATTTCATTGCTAATTCAGTGTTAACTAAAACTATTAAAATCATTTCTAATGATCATTAAAAAGCTTAAATAAAATATTAATATAGGATAAAAAAAAGAGAAACATTATTCAATATTAAACAATATTAAATAATTAAAATTACATTAAAAATATAAAATATATTTCATTAAAATTTAATTATACATTAAAATGTTGCAATAAGTTTGTTTAAATAGAAAAATATATATATATATATATATTTATTAATTAAATTATTATTAAATATTAAATAATTACATATTTTAATCATTAAAATTATATTCAAATTATTAAATACATTTAATTACAATGAAATAATACATTAAATTGTTGCAATAAGTTTGTTTAAACAGAAAAAAATTACTAAAATGTCAACTAAAATTAAAGCTATATAATGAAAATGACAAAAGCACATTAAAAACTTAAAGGACATTTAAAATATATAAACGTACAAAAAAAAAGCTAATTTCATCTAAATACATCTAAACAATACTAAAAATACTACTGTAAATGCACTACAATGCAAATGACATTACATTCAGTGTTAAATAAAACTAAAAAATAATTCCAGTTAATTATAATAAAGCTTTATAATAAATAAAATATGAATACTGGATGAAAATTATTAAATTTAAAATTATTAAATATTCAATAATATTAAAAATTATTATATAATTTAATAATTAAAGTGATATAAAATTATTATATATATTTAATTAACATTTAATTATACTTTAAAATGTTGCAATAAGTTTGTTACAATACA
Organism: Labeo calbasu; assembly: GCA_019740295.1. NCBI lineage: Eukaryota > Metazoa > Chordata > Actinopteri > Cypriniformes > Cyprinidae > Labeo > Labeo calbasu. The sequence continues at coordinate 8,543 of JAHKKF010534154.1, forward strand.
ATGCAAATGACATTGGTATTCAATAAAGGGTAACACTTTACAAGACATTCTAATTTTTTAACATTAGTTAACGCTTAAACTAACACTAAACTAACTATGAACAATATATTTTTACAGCATTTATTACCTTTGTTAATGTTAGTTAATAAAAATGTTTATGCTCATGTTAGTTCACAGTGCATTAACTAATGTTAACAGATACAACTTTTGATTTCAATAATGCATTAGTAAATGTAGTAAAAGTTTACATTAACTAAGATGAATAAATACTGTAAATATTGTTCATGTTAACTAATAAAGTTCACTAAAGATAACCTTATTGTGAATTGTTACCAAATGAAGCTTACAGGAATAAAATAATAATAAATCAATCATTTATTGAAGTCCGCACTGTTCCTTGTATTATATTCTTGCTCCTGTTTTTAGGCAGAAAGTCTATCTAAGTTTACTATCTAAGTAAATGTGTGATTTATACACCCAAGCTCCAAAGAGACAAAAAGCACCTTAAAAGTGTGCATATGACATTTTCACATGAATTACAAGATCGGTTTGGGTGTGTTTCTCAAACGAAGCTACTGTATAACCTAAGAAGAGCTGAAATAAAGTGCATGAGTTATATGTGCTTCTACACTCTTGAAAATAAATGTTCTTTTCTGACACTGAAGTTCCATGAAGATCAAAAGGTTCTTTAGATTTTGAAAATGTTCTTCTTAAAAAAAGGTTCTTTTTTAGAACTGTCCATTCAAAGGTTCAAATGGTTCTGTGAAAAACCTCCTTTTGAAACTTTTATATTTAAGAGTGTAGGAGCTTTTGTTGATCTGAATCTCATGCACAGAGTAAATATTCTTCTACCTCTTGTTATTTTCCCCAGACTGCAGCAAGATCCGTCCCTCCATCCCTCTGGAAGCTCTCCAGAATGTTCCTCGGAGCACAACGCGCACCTCCAGGGCTCCTCACCGCATCGTCCCGGGAGCCCGGGGGAAAACAGCGACTACAGCTCGGGCACGGGGCCACGGGGGACCGGGGCTTCCACGCCGGACATATCCGTCAGCAGCGACAGCGAATTTGAGTCGTGAGGAACGCCTTCGCCTGCGGACAGAAAAGACTTGAGAGTCTGAAGCGTCTGGAGGGCAGAGGACTGCTGCTTACACATGCACTTAACGGAAAGACTGAGAAATCAGCTCGATTTGCTGTTTTAAATTTCAAGAAATCTGACTAAAAAGGACAAAGTTCTCACTTACTTCCTTTTTCGTCTTTGGTCCGTTCCTGACCAAAGAGGAGCTACAATTGTAAGACTGGCACGTGCCAAATCTCTTAAGATTCATTGGCTTTTCAATCATTCTAATACTCAGGTGGCACAAAATATGAGACATATCGCACATAAGGACAAATTATGCAAATTTTGTATTGAAAGTCTAGCCTAGTTCGATCAGCCAGGCCTTTCATAGCACTATGAACATCTGTCAAAACCATGTTTGAACTGCAGAGACACACTGAAAACGGAAGATAGAAGTAACTTGCTGCTGTATGCTTTTAAGAATATAGTGTAGATCATGTCATTTACTTGTGCATTTTGTTGTTTTTTGTTGTTAAATGAGAATTTAGGTCCATTTACACAGGAATATAATGATGTAGTTTGGATGAACATAGATGATCTGATATGTTATGGAGTATTAATGCTGCTTACACTGAAATACGCTGTGAATTTGAACACACTGTGAAGACACAACTTTCTGTACATTTCATTTCAGCAAATGGAGTCACTCAGCTTTTTATGTGCCTACATTTTGAGGACGACATCAACTGTATGACCGTCCTTCATTTGTCACTTCCACACCCATACTCAGTGAAGTCACATGAAGAACAGGGCTGTCTTGTTTTCATTTGTCTGTTGTTTGCAATTTTGAAATAAATGAAATTATTTTTGAAGCTACGAGACTCACAGTGTGTATTGTAGATGCTAAATGGCTGATTAAACAAATGCTGTTCACAACCTGTAACAAATGCAAGTCACTTTTAACCGTCCACTAAATGACCCAGTGTTCAAATAATACAGCTTTAAAAAACCTAATCACCATTAAAGGTTTAATTTAGCAATAAATTAATATATGTGACCCTGGACCTCAAAACCAGTCTTAAGGGTCAATTTTTTGAAACTGGTTTGTTAGGATAGGACAATATTTTGCCGAGATACAACCTTGAGAAAATCACTGTTAGTTGTCCAAATGAAGTTCTTAGCAATGCATATTACTAATAAAAAAATAAGTTTTGATATATTTACAATAGGAGGTTTACAAAATATCTTCATGGAACATGATCTTTACTTGATATCCTAATGATTTTTGGAATAAAAGAAAAATTAATAATTTTCACCCATACAATGTATTTTTGCCTATTGCTACAAACATACTTGTGCTACTTAAGACTGGTTTTGTGGTCCAGGGTCACATTATCATCATTTACTCACTGTCATGTCATTACAAACTTGTATTTCTGTAGAACACAAGGATGAAATTCTGATCTTTTCCTATAAATCATAGTTCATCTTACTGTACACATCATTTCAACCATATTTTATTCTAGAAGTATATGTATTGCAATATATTTCAAGGCAACACATTCACTTTTAAACATAAAAAAAACATAATTTTATTAATATTTTACTGTAAAAGTAGGCATATTGCTTAGTCACATATACATTTTTTCAATTATAAGGTATTATATTACTGTAATTTAAATATCTTTTGCCTTTTAAAATGCATTTACTATACCATTAGGCACAGTGTTGGGGGTAACACATTACAAGTAACGTGACTTACGTAATATTACTTTTTTCAAGTAACGCATTACTTTTGAATTTCTAAGAAAATATCTGAGTTACTTTTTTCTCCATTTATTGATTGACAAGTCTCCTGTCAGGAAATTGGAAGTAAACATGATGTTACTGTATTCTAGACTAAATGTGAACATGCATTAATTCATCTCACTCACAAAAAACAGATTCAGTATTTCTCAAAATGAATAAAAACAGTGAAATGCAAACTCAGAATATGATGCAACCCTGCAATAATTTAATATGTTAAATAAAACAAATATCCTTTATGTATTTAATCCCATTTTATTAACCAGTGTCTTTGCTGCTGACCTCCGACGATGCAATTCAACCATACTAATACATAACCATACTGACTTTAGATAAACTGTGATAAACTGTACTTCATTTTTTATAGCTGAAGAGTGATCTCCTGCATGTAATGTAAAATGTAATGTAATGTAAATGTAAAGTAAAATGTACTTTTGTTTCAGCCTGAAGTGAATTCATTTCACTTTTGGTGTAAAAGGGCTTTTACATTAGAATTGTTTTATATTAAAAACAAGGAAGCAAGCCCTGCCCAGATTTAAAAAGTAATGCAAAAGTAAAGTAACACATTACGTTCCATAAAAAAAGTAACTAATTAACGTAATTAGTTACTTTTACAGGGAGTAACGCAAAATTGTAATGCATTACTTTTAAAAGTAACTTTCCCCAACACTGATTAGGTGACTTATCCTAGTAAAAAAGTTATACATTTAAAATACATATGTTTCATACTGAGTACATTTCAGATCTATTAACATATGTACTGACATATTGCTCGAGACTTATATTTTTAGGACTTTTCAAGAGACTTAATAGGATTTAATTTTTTTATTTTACTGCAAAAGTGTTTGGTTACGTGTTGCTTTGTTAAAAGTAGTTATGATTTATCACAATATTTTACAGTAATCTAAATGATATTTATCACCTTTTTGCATGTATTTACTGTACGATATGGTGACTTGAAACTTTAGCAATTTACAGGTTTTTGCTGTAAAGGTTTTGGAATGTGACACTGGGTCACAAAATCAGTCATAAGGATCAGTTTTTTGACCTTTGAAATTGAAATTTTGAAATTATAAAAATATTATTTTGCACAGACAAAATGCTGAACTGTGCCAAAAATGGAATTGGGAAAAACGTGTTTTTTGATTGAATTTTGATCAAACTGAATTCTATTCTCTGAATAATTGAGCCAGTTCTTATTTTATTTGTGACCCTGGACCACAAAACCAATCATAACGGTCATAATCAGTCATAATATATAAAATTTTCAATCTGAAAGCTGAATAAATAAGCTTTCCACTGATGTGTGGTTTGTTAGGATAGGATCAAAAATTAAATATTAGGTAAATCACTGTTAAGTTGTTCAAATGAAGTTCTTAGCCATGCATATAATAATCAAAACTTATGTTTTGATATATTTACAGTAGGAAATTTACAAAATATCTTTATGGAACATGATCTTTAGTTAATATCCTAATGATTTTTGGCATAAAAGAAAAAGTACAAATATACCTGTGCTACTTAAGACTGGTTTTGTGGTCCAGGGTCACATATATTTTCATTAAATTACATATTTTTAGAGTGTAAGATAAAACTTTTTTTCACTTTTCTGCTTTTATTTTACTGTATTTTCTAAAATTATAATGTAATTCACTCTTTTTATGCATAATTTTTCACAGTATTTTACAGTAATTTAAATTACTTGCACACTGTAAAGAAATTCCACCTACTTCAACCTCATTTTTTAAAATATAATCAAACCAGCTTTTAAACTATAATATTTCACTGCATAAGCTGACTTAAAAGTTCACCAATTAACTTTTTTACTGTAAGATTTTTGCATTAGTTTTCCATTAAAAACAATATTTGTAGAGTATAGTTGTGCAAGATAAAATATTTTTTCCTTTGGGACTCCACTGTTTGCAGCGAAGGCGGAGTCACTGTGTTCCTCCTCAAGTAAACCGGCCCCTTTAAATCTGACTTCACCTCACAAAACAGCCTGACTGAGCCTGACGGGCGTCTACATCCTCACTGAATGCACTGACAGTCACTGCGGGTGTTTCCCTGCAGCTCATCTGAAACAGCATGGACAGCGGCGGGAGGAAAGTGGTCGTCTGTGACAATGGGACGGGGGTGAGACATTTACAAGTCATTATTACTAGACTAAAACTGGATATAAGCAGTATAACTTCTGCTATAGAATATCATTCATTTTATATATTGGATATTGATGCACAGGACTGAACATTGACACTTTTTATGTTTAAATTCAGAAACGTACATGTAACTATATAGCTTTCGGTTTTAAAAGCTTTCAACATTCTTAACTAAACTATGAATAAGTATGAATAAGATTTAAGAAACTTTATTTGCATGGCTTTAATGTAGTAAATGCATTGCATGCCTGACATGGGTTCATGCAGAGGCCTGTTGCATTGCTGAAATCTGTCTGAACACGTCTGGCCATTTCACACCGTTCATTTCACCTTAAAAGGTGGCAGGGAAAAAGATACACGGTTATTGGTCACAATTGAGGAAGTGCTTTAAACTTTGAAGCTTGTCAGTGTTGTGCTTCACTACGTCATGGACATGTTTGGAGGTTCATGACCTGACACTTTAAAACACAGTTTAGTGAAAGCAGGGAAGTTTGAGGGCATTGAGGAAGTTGCAGTTCTTCAAAACAAAATCATCTTAAATTGTTCAGTGCAATGTCTGCAGCACAGACAGTAGAAAACTGAAATATAAAAGAGAACTGAGTGTTAGTTTTTACATGACTCACTTGTCACCTTTTCACATGATGTCTGCAGTTTGTCAAGTGTGGTTTCGCCGGCTCCAATTTTCCCGATCACATCTTCCCAGCCCTGGTGGGACGTCCCATCATTCGGTCAGATACAAAAGTTGGGAATATAGAGATCAAGGTGAGTTATCCGGTCAAAACACACAAAAATACATACACACACCCTAATGCAAAATAACGCATTTGAAATACATTTGTTTCTTGCTAATTATACTACAAATATATTTACATATTAATGTACCTAATAAAAATACCATGCAATTGCACTTGCTGAACTGGTATACTTAAAGCCTGCTAAACTGGAACAACTAATTTTGTACTTAATGCACTTTAATTGTGTGGAAGTAGTGCTGAAGTTCAACTAATGATATACTGAAGTATATTTTATTGTGCTAAAGTGGAACTATTGCAAGTATACTTTAGATATACTTTAAATCTTGCATTTAAAGACCAATATTATTCAAAGATCACACAATCCTCATCAATAGTGATATTAAAACACATTTTAAGCTTAATATTAAAAAATGTGCATTGTGCACAAGTACTACTCCAAATGAAGTTTAATTATAATTTTTATAACAGTAAGTCAGTATAATATGCTAGTATATACATAAGTCAGTAAATATGTTAAAATATTTGAAATATACTTAGAATGAAATAAATGTATTTTAAAAATATATTATATTTACCTATTTACAAGGGCACACACACAGTGTTTTTATCGTTAACTAAAACTATTAAAATTTCCCTAAATAAAGCTGAAATAAAAATATTTTTTTAAAAATTGATGCCAATACCATGTAGTGAAATAAATACATTCAAAACAAAAGGTATGCTGAAATAAAACTGTTAAAACAAATTAATGTTATATAAAAATATTTTAAAATAAATATTTAAAAAAAAAGAACATAAAACTACTACCACTTCAACTAAAATTAAAATACAACCTGAAAATATTAAAATATAAAACAACTTAAAATATTATTAAACATAAAATGCTAATATAATAATATATAGCATATGAATAATACCAATATTACACTAATAAACATTGTTATTTAACAAGATACCAATAAAACGTATCTCATTTATTATAGTCTATAATTTAAAATAGTTATATTCCTCATTTTAATATATCTTTTATTGTACTATATAATTATATTATTTAATGTTATAATATGTACTCTTGTGCATTTCAAGACTGTTTCAAACATTTCAATAACCACAAAAATGTAATAGGCTAACAAAAACTTCATTATTTTAATACAGATTAATATTTATCAGATATATCCACCTTATTCTTCCCATAGAGCGGCTGTGGCCCTTTGTAAATTGTATGGGTCTGGCTTCCGGTCTCATCCAAGTCCAGCTAGTTTTTAACAGTACAATACAAGTCGTTTTGCTGCTTGAGACCGCAAATTGGTGTCTTACCATAATATTTTAATGTATTATCTTAATTAAGAACACATTATTTGTCTTAATTATGTGTATTGCAAACAGTTTTACCGTTTCCCGCAATTTGTTATTCTTATTTCCCTATAGTGGCTAATGAACCGGAAGTCTCGCCCATAGCCTTACTTCTGCATTGAAGAATAAGGTGGATAACAAAACAATTCTCTTCTAGAGACTGTAGCCATTAAACAGCAGATTATTTGAGTTGCGTGAGATTATTTTTTGCTGCACAAAACACAGGCTACTCCTGTAAATTGGCAGAATATATAATTAATGAAATTCAGAAATTCATTCTTAATTAATTAAATTGAATAAAAATGAACTTTTATTAAAGTAAATGACATGAATTAAAAATTCAATAACCTCAGTAATTCAATAATTTGTTTATTGTATTTCACTCGTTCAGTATTAAAATTAACACTGTTTACCTCTCTTCAGGATCTGATGGTCGGCGATGAGGCGAGCGAATGCCGCTCCATGCTGGAGGTCTCGTACCCCATGGAGAACGGGATCGTCCGCTCCTGGGAGGACATGCTGCACCTGTGGGACCACACGTTCGGCCCGCAGCGGCTCAACATCAATCCTCCCGACTGCAAGGTCCTGCTGACGGAGCCGCCCTTGAATCCGCTGAAGAACCGGCAGAAGATCGCCGAAGTCATGTTTGAGACCTACAAGTTCCACGGCATATACATCGCCATTCAGGCCGTGCTGACTCTCTATGCTCAAGGTGAAACAGACCGGTGAAGTTCTTAAATGTGTTGCCAGGTTGCCAGGTCTGCAAAACAAAACTA
>JAHKKF010534155.1:14621-27001 GCA_019740295.1 Labeo calbasu
CAGCTCTGTGTGTTTTGGTTTCTCCCTCATTGTCTGCACCTGTGTTTGTAATCAGTCTGTGTATATATAGCGTGTGTTTTCCCTTTTGCCTTGTCGGATGTTAATGTTACTACCCTGTGTTCCTGTGATTCCTGTGTTTCCCGTTGGATTTATTAAATGCCTTTCGTCTTATTACGTCGTTGTTCGTGTGTTTCGTCTGATCGTGACAATATGCTGAATATATAATATTTTACAAATATTTATAAAAATGCTAGCCTATGCGAATAAGACTGCAGTTTCACATTTTGCGTCTGCATAACAAAGTACATTATTTTTAACATGCAATGATACGAAATAAGATCAAACGATGTGTAATGAAGTATATGAAAAAATATTTAGACAAAAATAAGAAAAAAGAAAAAAAAAAGAATCTCTTACGGCTAATGGCAAACACATTTATTGAAAGCTATATGATCACGAACACATTTGAGATACGGTTAAATGAACCGACGTAATTGTTAATAATAATAATAATAATAATAATTATAACAATAGCACTTTGAGAATAAAAGCAGTGCGGTTGTATTGAAAAGAGGAGGTAACCAATGGCGTTTGAGATTACAATTAAAACAGCAAGTCCCGCCCCATGACTGACAAAAATAAAAGTGTTCGCGTGAGCAGGTGAGAGAAGATCGAGCGCGAGGATGTGGGAATGATCACGCGTGCGCGAGGGCTTGTATTGCGCGCAGAGAACGTCACGCGCGCGTGAAGGTTTGACAGGAGTTCGCGGTTCCTGTTTCTTCGCGTGTAGATGTGTTTTCCTCTCGCAGACGTGATTTACCGCGCGCGCCAGCATCAGTTGTGCGCTCGGTTATTAATGGCATTGATTTGCCGTCATATTCTTTCTTCTTCAGAGTAGCAGCTCACGAAGTGATCGGATTCGAAACAAGAATCTGAATGAGTGGATGCATGCCACAATCTTATATATCACTTGGCATGCAATTTCCACTAGCCAGTGTTCACTGACTTTTTCTTCTTAAGCTCAGAGGTGATTGGATCACCAAGCGGGAACCCATAGATGTCAGTTGATGTAACGTTGAACGTGACTGACTGAGGGGGAACCTAGTTTTCACAGGAGGTCTCTGCAGAGGGATCACTGCTGGCAGTGCAAACATTATTTTCTATAAATGATCAATGACAATTGTGAATGAAATATATTAATATTTAGTGACCCTGCAATTAAATGCGACCCTGGACCACAAAACCAGTCATATGTTGCACGGGTATATTTGTAGCAATAGCCAAAAATACATTGGATGGGTCAAATTCATTGATTTTTCTTTTATGCCAAAAATCATTAGGATATTAAGTAAAGATCATGTTCCATGAAGATTTTCTCAGTATTTTGATTTTTTTGCACCATCACATTTCAGATTTTCAAATAGTTGTATCTTGGCCAAATACTGTCCTTTCTTAACAACTCAATTTCGAGAAATTTACACTAATGTGTCACCGGTAGTCCAAAGATGAAGACAAAGATGACGAAAACTAAAACAAGGTTTATTAAAGAACTCCAAAATACTCAAAAGGCGTAACAGTGTGCGTAAAACACAATCAATACCAGACAACTAAAGCGTGAGCAGACAGGAAGCTGATTAGATGAGCTGATTAGATGAATTACCATGACAACTGAAAAGTGGCAGGAAAACAGAACAAAGGAGAACATGTGGCTAAAGACAACCAATCAGCAGTCCATGAAAACAAAACTAATAGTCAATAATAAGAAGTGTAGTGAAGAGTCACTGACATTTATTTCCTGTTGGACAGGATAGAAACTCAGCACGTGTTGGATCTGTTTGAAGTGACTGTTACATGAAATATAAGTTATGCTGTTGTTTAATCATTTCTCTGAGTTCTTGTGGGTCAGTATGATTAGTTTGTGCATGTCTTGTAAGCTCTTTGCAGCTCAGTTAGAAAGCAGCACACATGTGATGCTAATAACACTAGTGGACTTGGTGATTGTGTGTGACGGGGAGTTAGCGTGATTAGGATCCATGTGCAACTTTATTAAAGTCAAACTCATAAACAGACAGATCAGGGTCAAACAGGGGTAAACTGTGCAATGGAGACAAACCAGAATCAGTGTCAGAGTCCAGGCAGGAAGATCGAGGCAGGCGGCGGTCAAACAGAGTAAATCCAATAAACAAAGCAAGGGTTTACAAGGCAGGTGGCAGACAGACAAAGTACAAAGGCAATCGGGTTGGCAACGAGAGATCAAACGGGAGAAAATGCTCAGAAATGTCAGCAGTAGCAAAACAAGACTTCGTGGAGAGATGAGCGTGAGCGTGCTATTTAGAGTCTGAGAGTAATGGCTGACATCTGTGCCGGTGATCAGCCCTAGGCACCGGGTTGTGGGTAATGGACTCCAAACTGAAACTAATACTCCGGTGAAGGATCCCTCTGGTGGTGATCGGAGGGAGCCACAGAGGCTGAGTTTGTGACATTGTGAAGATTATCAGACAAGAATTTTAACTTGTTTTTTGTTTGCCTTATAATTGTAACTCTAATATAAAATTGTCTCTTCATTGTAATAATGTGTTGTCATGAATACAGTCTGTGAAGGTTTCCACTGAGTACAGTATATGTTAGAACATGCAGGTGATGTTAAATATTATGCTGTTTTGCTTGGTTTAAAGAGATGAAGACACAAAGAGATCATGATCTATCCTTATTGATAATAAGACCTCTGGTACTCAGTTGTCTACTACTAGTTAAACAGCAGCTCTACTTTCTTCACTCACTTAGAGGAAGAGAACCGGTCCCCGACTGAAACTTTTTTTTCTCCATTTCTGTCACCTGATGAAGTTTGGGTTCCTTGTCACTGTCACCTCCTGGCTTGTTTACTTGGAGTCTGAAAGTCACTTAGAAATGTATTGATATGACTGCATTGACTAAAACCATTGTATGGGAACAAAGCTTGAACTGAATTAAGCTGCACTATCATCAAGAGCATTTTGAATGTTTGTTTCTACCTTTTATAAAAGCTGTAGAAAGGTTGCTGCCATTTTTTTTTTTGTATTTTCACTGTTCCTGTTTTGTTAAAAAAACTGTTTTGTTGTTCATTTGTTTTGTCTGAGCAGTTTAGTTAAGATTTTACTCCTTAGACTAGTGCTCTTTAAATCATTTATATTGTTGTATCCTCTAGAAACTCCTAGACTCATATAGATATACAAAGACAATGAAAAGTTTAAACAATAAACCCCCAAAACAACTCCTGCCTGACATACTTGAGTTTGTCCAGTGAGCAGTTTGGATCCTTCAATTTTTCAGAAAGCAGCTTGACTCCTGAATCTCCTGGGTGATTGTAGCTCAGATCCAGCTCTCTCAGGTGTGAGGGGTTTGAAGTCAAAGCTGAAGACACATAATGACAGCCTTTCTCTGTCACCATACAGCCAGACAACCTACAAAAACATACAACAATAGTCCACATCACGTTAATGTGTTTGTTGTTCCTTTTTTATATTGAACAGATTATTCAGTAAACACAACTGGTCACAAAAAAGATCATTTTGTGCTCATTTACCATTATCAGGAGAAACAAATATTTCCCCAAATCATTGAAAATTATATATCTCCCATTTAAATACAAAAGTAAAGCGTTAGATCTTTCACACAAACAGTAGTGGTACAATACTGAAATCTTATGTCAACAAAATAGTGAAAGAAAGAATATAAAGATAAGATTTAAAAACAAAACTTCTAACATTCTAAAATGAAATAAGCCACTTGCAGATTCTCACAGTCGCACTTGTAAACACTGAAGATTTTAAGCCTGATTTTGAGCCCAATTTACACCACTAAGCAAGGCTTGTCGCAAAATCTTTTTGTCCAAAAAAATTCTCAATTGTGTGGAGTCATTATGATTAATTTACTGCTCCTGATTGTGTCAGAGCCTACAAGAGCCTATTAATGCTCATATTAGATGTGATACATAAATGCCTGATGGAACTAGTTTATGCAGCTTGGCTCTAAAAAATAGAGACGAACTTACAGTTACGTAAATTAATAAGAGTTCTGTCCCAATAAACATAACTTTGCCTGAATTAAATAATATACAGCCATGAATGTGCACATGTTGGAAATGAAAGCGCTGAATTTAATTTTCTCTCTGTTGTATGTTCATTAGTCTTAGGAAGTCACATATAAGCTTAAACCGTCATAAGAAATAGCTCAAACTCACTCACTTAATAATCCTTGCCTTAAATAAAATCTATATATATATAGGCCTAAAAGAGTTAAAGTATAAAGCAAAGTTAGTTTCAATGTTAAACTTGGATAAGTGTGCGCTATTAGGCACATACCCAATGCTTTGTGTGGAGAGTGGAAGCTAAGCTGCTTACAGAACATGGAGGCGCCAACGCGATCACTAATCACATTTCTTTCAGTGGAAACAATTTAATTATTCCATAATTTTTGCTCATAAAGGTAGAGTAATACATCATTCGGAACTGTAAAGGGTCTACTTTTATTTGTGTGTAAATGTGAAAAGTGAAAGTGAAGTCTTGTTTTGTTTCCACCAGCGCAGAATTTTTTAATCACCATAAATTGTGGATGTCAAAAGTATAAATATAAGAAAAGGCATAAAACAGACCCGAAGCCTGGCCCGCGTCTGAGCTATGACGTGAATATTAGCCCGAAGCCCAGCCATAGGGACGTAAAAAAAAGTCGGGCCCATCGGGCTCGAGCTGAAATGTCAGGGCTCTACGTTCACTCACCGGGTTGATGCTCTGATAGCCACCGCATGTAACTTTTAACAAAAGTTTCAAAAACACCCTCAGTTATATTAACATTTACTATATAACCATTATTTTTCTAATACACTTCTAAATATATACAACCCTATGGAAATGATTTATTATCTTTGCCAGCGATCACAGTTTGAGTATACTTCTATGTAAATGCATAGATAAACCACGCTGTCTGCAGGCATTTCAGAATAGAACGACAAAAACAATATTAGTAATTCTGATATAACATACCAAAGTGGATAAATTTGAAAACACTGTTTTTGCATTGCAATGTGGACTGTGAAAACGGAGGCTTTTGAAAACGATGAAGCATGTTTAGTCATGTGACACATATTGTACCAATAGAAATCTATTATACCAGTAATTGTGGCTGTTATGTGCTATTCACTTCTACACTGCTGCTAAAGATATATTTGTACACTCTTCACATTACAGTCCTAAAAAGATGACAGAAAATGTACTCAGTTGCTGTCTTGACTCCTGCAGCTAAACGTGAGGGCAGCTGCTTTTTAGATCAAACATAAGAGCGTGCGACATGGACGCGTCAGTGAATGATGAGATATTTCCGTAAATAAATTGATCCTGCCAAGAATTGCGTTAAAACTTCTTATGTCTCTTCCGTCTGTATCATCTAAGTGAGTTTTTATGCATGCCCAGTATGGAGAATTTAACGTTTTCCTACGTTTCAGTGTGGATCAGAAACATTTTGAAAACGCTTGAAAACGCTAGTGTGGACGGAGAGTGTTTTAAAACAAAAACTCCGTTTTCAAATGTGTCCGGATTAATGTAGACGTAGCCTCTGTCTACCTGTTTCACTGTTCTTCTCTCTCGTTACACACCCTAGTCTACCCACTTCACCCCTTTTAGACTTAAACCTCTTTTTTACACCCCCCTCCTTTTTTGCATATTTTTTCTTTGTCTTTGTATATTTTTCACTTCATAGTTCAAGCATTTGTGATAAATGAGTAAACAATTAGGAACTATTAGGTTTTTCCCGTGTTGTGTGTGTTATTAAATGAACAGTTATTATTTTGGGTCCAACTGAAAATATACTATGTGCATTTGATAATATGACAAATTACAGAGTTTTGTTTGTAGTGTTTGGACAAATGATACATTAATGCTTGTGATTTGCGTAAAACCAATAAAAGGAGCAACAATTGATTTTTTTTTTTTCAGATATTATAAAACAGGGATAGGCTATGTCGGACCTGGAGTGCTGATGTCCTGCAGTTTAGTTCAAACCCTGAAAAGAAGCCTCACATGCCTGTAGTTTTAGTAATTCTGAAGACCTTGATTAGCTTGTTTAGGTGTGTTTGATTAGGGCTGCAGCTAAACTCTGCAGAACAGTGGCACTCCAGGACCAACGTCCTATCACTGTTTTATAGTACTGGTTGGTTGCACCTAAATACATTGCAGATATGCTCATAGAATATAAGCCTAACAGGCCACTCAGATCATTAGGATTAAGTCAGTTAGAAATACCAAGGATTCACTCCAAACAAGGAGAGTGCTTTTAGCTATGATGCTGCCCCCAGTTGGAACCAGCTTCCAGAAGACATCAGATGTGCTAAATCAGTAGCCATATTTAAATCAAGCCCCAATGTCGGTCATGAAAAAATAAAAATAATAATAAAATAAACCAGAACTGGTCCCACGTTTCGGTGTTTCCCGAAACCATAGTTCAAACAGCGTCACAAACTTACGTGGTTGGAACTACAGCTCTCGAGCATAGTTCCTTGTTAGTAAGACATAATGGGCTCAATAAATTATGCTCTTGAGCACAATAAGCAATCTAACATGCAGTACAATGTATATCTTTCACTCGATCTAAATATAAATGCATTTTAATCTTTGTATTTTTAAGCTTCCTTTGTAAGCACTGTTTTTGAATAGTGCGCATGCGCATAAATGGAGGGAACCCCGGGGTATGATGTAAGAGAGAACCCGCAATGAATCAAACATCAAATAAAGCAAAATGACAGGGAACAAAAAATAGTACATTAGTCATCAAGTGCCATGTTCAATATAGCTGCATTTTAGAGATCTCTAATCAGTTAAATAGCAGAAGTTATTACTCGGTGACGTCATTAACAGTGCCCCTACATTTTTTAACTAATGTGGTTCAAACGACAGAGATGTGACCGTGTTCGGGAAACAGTTGTGAATAGCTAGTTCATTTCCACAACAATGCATTGTACTATGGAGGTTAATCAGTGAGTTACGTCATTGTACGGGAAACACACCCCTGGGCAACAATGATTTTAATTCTGGCCCAGATCCAACACCTTGTTCCGGACCACATATCATGTGGAATAATAACATTTGGGCAGTCTGGTCCTGTTTGCCAGATTTGGTCTTCAAGTAAGCCTTAGCATTGCTGCATGTAAGCCAACCAAAAAAAACAAAAACAAAACTAGCCCTAATGTGGGCCACAGTTGATTTATTATAACCCTGTTCTTCCCCTCATTCCTCATGTGGCCCACATGCTGCATGAAATAGCCCATCAAAAATTACTTAACATTTTATGAAGGGACATTTTAAAATGTCCTCCCTATATGTTTAAAAAAAGTTGATCCAGAAATGTGTCCTACTTGGTAAAATCATCCTGACACAAGTATTGTATAAGCAGCAATTCAAATGTCTCTGACTTTAAAAACAGTTCTTTACAAGTTTGAACCTAAATGCTTCTCACTTACACTCTACCTAGACAGTAAGTCTGTGAGAGCTAATATTATAGTGCACTTTCATTTTTGTTTGTTTGTTTGTTTGTGTTTGCTGCAAATACACCATTAAAACTGCCATAGTGCACTGTTTTTTTGTTTGTTTGTTTGTTTTGCTGCACAGTACACTGCCATAAAAATTGTCATTAAAAGCATGTTTCAATAAATAAATTGCTGGTTATGGAGCCTTCTTAAGACTCATATCCAGACTAGCCTGCATCAATTAACTGTGTTGCATCCTACTAAAAGTAGCCACATTCTATAAAAATCTTTACATTTCAGTTAGCCAGTGCTACATCCAAACCAGAAGTAAACCCTCATCTGTTTTATGATATATGGGGCACATTTGCCATGTCAGATGTGGGACAAGTTAGGCTTACATACTAGCCAAAGCTGACTGTGCTGTATATTTGCCAAAAGTGTCCCAATGTGTTATTAATTATTTGGGCAATATGTGTCATTTTAAATGTGGGCCACTTTAGGCTCACAGCCACATTAGCCAGTGCTTACTGTGCCATATCTTTGCCAAAACTAGCCCAGATACATTTTAATATACCTGGGCCACATTTGCTGAAACATATGTTGACCATATTTGTTTTTTGTCGATTGTGCCACTTTTTTGCCAAAGGTGGCCCACATTTGGCCCATATTCACTATTTCCCATATGGGCCACTTTAGGGTCACATTCAGATTACACATTGCCGTGAACACATCTTTGCCTAAATAGACCTGCATGTAATTTGATACACTTGGGTTATTTTTGCTATTTTACATGTGGGCCACTTCAGGCTTACATCTATTTTGTCCAGACCATAAGAAGACCAGCAGTGCTGTATCATTGCCTTAAGTGGCCCACATCCGGATGCTATCTGGGAATGCTTTTGTCTCTTGTTTTGGCATTGCACTGGGAGCAGATTAAACATTTGTTTAAAAATTCACAAAATTCAGTGGCCATTTATTGTGGTAGCATTTTGTTAATTATTTTATGGAAAGCCAGTTACCTCAGTTTCTCCAGCTGAGAGTTTGGACTCTTTAGTCCAGAAAGAAGCATCACTCCTGAATCCTGTAGGTCATTGTTACTCAGGTCCAGCTCTCTCAGGACAGAGTTTGAGGACTGTAAAACTGAAGACAAACTTTCACAAGACTGAGCAGTGAGATGACACATACACAGCCTGTGAAGAGAACAAGACAAACAGTCATATTAATTATTATTCATCAGATAGGCTATATAGTTTATAATCTGGTGTGCATGTTTGTACTGAATAACACTTTATAATAAGAATACAAGAACAGAAGCACCTTTAAATCATTTCAAAATTATTGAAGTTCATTAGTAGTTAATAAACTGTAGTTACATTAATAGACTATATACAAATAGTAAGTTCATCATTGATTGACACTGTAATTAACATGTTTAATTAGCTCATATGTAAAGGGTTAGATAATGCTTTGTTGACAATTTATAAACCGCAGATTAGATTAGGTCACAGAAAATCTGAAAATGTCATAAATTGTGCTTAAACCAGCCTTTATTGGACATTAATTGCATTAATATCCAGTGTTCCTCAAAATGTTTACAAATACATTAAGCACACATACAGTTTCCATGTTTTATAAGTACCTTTCATAGAATACTGTATAATTATACTGTATAAACTGTATATCCTGTCCCCACTAAGCCTCTAAGCCTACCCCTAATCCTAACTGATGTATTTTAACCCTTTTACGCGTGCGTAATTGTGATCATTCTTGGCTGGTCCCTGAAGCGTACAATCACACCGGTGTGATTCAAACGTTCAGCGCGTCATGTGATCAACTACTGAATTCAAATCTGCTTTGGCACTTTGGCTGGCGCTGAGCCAGATCAGACGCGCTGAGCGCTTGTCATATTATAGCAACTACATTTCAACCATATAATGCTTATTTTAGGTTCCAGACATTTAAATATACATAAGTCCTAGTAAAACGATGCATTTATAGTTAGCAAAATACACGCCGATGTCTATGGAAGCGGCAATAATGATCCTTACAAAAGTTATCTGACGACATGTTTTATTGATATCATATACTCATTGTGTAGGTAACTATAAAGTTTACTCTGCTCTTCTCCAAGCTCACCAGAGACTTACTTTAATGTTTTAATGTGTAAGAGAGGATGAATTTGCGTTTTGTAAATCCCACAGCTCGGATTCAGTGCAAACTAACATGGCGGCGCCCACCCCTCGGCATAGATAGTTGACACGCTCATTATGAAAGTGTTTAAACCTCCAAATACATTTACTTGCACATATTTCAGAATCGGAATATCAGATATTTCATAATACAGTGAGCATATTAATAATAAAAAGGGGAAAGCTATATAAAAGTGATACATGTGCTATACAGTGCTGTTGTGGCTGCGTTGTGTCACGCGACAAACACAACGCGTCGCCATGGAAACAATAAGGTTATATGTTCTAGATAACGTCACCTAAAAAAAACTCACCCTGGGGGCTCAGCTAGAATATTTTAAACTCACGTGTGAAAGGGTTAAAACCCTGATCTATTAAGTATTTGTATGCATTTTATATTGACAGCATTATCCTATTTAATTTTTTTAAGTAGTTCTTTGGGCATAGGCTTTATGTATTTGTACATTTTAAGAAACTCTGAATACTAATGCAATTAATAATAAATAATAATTATTAATAATAATGCAATTAATAATACTAATAACCAATAAAGGTTGCTTTTCAAGCAATTGATGACATTTTTCGATATACTATGACCTAATTTAAAGTGAGAACTATTTGGGGTTAAGTTGTTTACAAACCATTATCTAACTCTTTATATATGAGCTAATTAAACAATGAAAATGTGTTAAATACATTAAAAATGAATGAAGAACTCACTGTTTTTATATAGTCTATTAATGTTTTAACAACAGTTTTTAAATTATTGATTAACCATAGTTTGCAAATAATTTGTAAATACTTTATTACTGTATACTTGTAAAGTATCAATTTATCCATTAAACTGTCATAAGTAGCTTAAGTAAACACAAGTGTCACAACAACTCTAAGGGCAAAAAAATAAATGCCTCAGGGTCAACTCCTGAGGGGTATTGTCACGGGTGTCCGTCGTGTGCAGGAATGAAGAGGAGGAGAGCGGAATCCAAATATTGTAGGTTTATTAAAACAATCCAAAGGGCACATAAAACAAAGGCGCACAGCAAGGAAACAGCGACCACGACGAAAACACAAGTGTAACAATACAATCACCGACAAAAACCAAGGGCCACAACCAAACTTAAATACACAGAAACAGGGGAGTGGCTACAAACGAGGAAACAAGGGGAAGTACAAATATGGGCAGGAAGAAACCAAAATTAACCAAAACCAAGGGGGGAGACATGGACTAAACCAAAACACTGGAAACAGAAGGAAAAAACACTAGGAAAAACAAGACAAAACAGAACACAATCCTGACAGGTATGCTCGTAACTCATCTGTGCATTTGTGCTCAACACTGCAGCAAATCGCTCATAAATCAAACACATCCATTTCAACTCACTGACTCAATGATCCAGTCACAGTGATTGTCAGGTTATAAACACACTGAATCTGTCCTACTGAAATGAGGCAAGAACCAAAAATACTATGATGCTCAGGGCTAAGGATTTTACTGATGAAGAAAAAATAAAGGTATTGTAATAATCAAATCCATAAGGAAAGGAAGCATGTTTTTAAATTAACACGAAACAGTTATTTGAAACAGACTGTTCAAAGAAGTCATTAAGAAAGTTTCAGCTTTTCCAGGATGGTTGGGAACCATCAGGTTCTCATCAGGTTTTTTGAGTAGGCTTTTCCTGCCTTGTGTTCTTGGAGAAAATGCCACTGATACAATCATACTACAGTATAGACAGGGAAATATCTGCTAGCTATAGTTCTGAAACACCTATTTATCCACATATTTTAGCATAGTGATTTAGTGAATGTGAATGTCAAACCTCAGTATTCTCAGTCGACAATGTGAACTCTTCAGTCCATCGTACATCAGCTTCACTCCTGAATCCTGCAGGTGATTGCTACTCAGGTCCAGCTCTGTCAGATGGGAGTTTGATGATTGTAGAACAGAAGACACAGTTTCACAGCATGTTTCATCAAGACCACAGCCATCAAATCTGCCAAAACAGAACGTTTAACTAGATTATTTTCTGATATTCATCGTTTTTGCAATAACAAGAAAATACTTCACAATGTATTTTGACATTTAATTGTTTAGACTGCATGAAAATGGTAAAATCTGGTAATATTCTAGTTATGATAAACAACCATGTAATTTCAGGTTTGTCAATGTATGTGTAAATTACCTGAGCCAAGTTACACAGGAAAGTAATTTTCTAGAAATACCCAGATACTTCGCGTGCACTGACATATACAGCTGAAACACTGCTGGTTGTGAGGACTGATGGCTGTCAGGTGTGAAGATCGTATACATGTTAATGACTGGATATAGGGAGGGGCTGAACCAAGAAAGTTTCACAATCAGGTTAAGATGAAAGTGTTTGTTTTTTCCTCCGTCAGAATTTCTCTCAAATTGGTCCTGAATCACTCTCAAGCTAATGCTGCGTTCACGCATCTTCGGTCGTAAGGTCGTACCTTAGTTCTGAGATGACAACGTGATATTTTCCAAGTTCTCTGACTCAGTGGTAGTGCCTAAGTAGCGTGGTGCAGCTGTCACTCGTCCAAGTTGTAACTCTTAGAACATTCAGAGTTTACAAGTTGTAACTACCATTACAGGAGCATGTTAGGGTTTTACTGTTGATAGTTTTGCCATAGAAACACATAATTCAGCTCAGGTAGAATGTCATGTGTTCTCATCTCGGAAT